>JAZBGY010000639.1:15116-47688 GCA_037414755.1 Lydus trimaculatus | reverse complement strand
TTTGTTATTTATCGATGTGTGAGTGGCTGTTTTGTATGTGTGTATATGGTATATCTATGTTTTCAATGTGAGACGAGAAGACCTTGAATTTTCGTGTGTTTTGGCTTGATGAAATAGACTTTTCATTTGTTTTTATTATTGTCGGATATTATCCAATATGATCTTCATCAATGCAGGTAGGTTGATGTAATTTTTCTATTTAATTAACAATTGAAACCAATGGCAACTATGTTTATCGTCATGATGTTGTTGATGAGGTTAGGTTTCAACTATGCTGCTATTATTCTATCTATCTCTGTCTTACTAGTATAGAAAATAAGAGTAGAAAACAGTTTTGGGGTGAATTTATTAAGAAAATTCGCGATTTTCTTGGAGAAAATCTACAATTTTTAACTTTCACCGCTATATTGTTTATTTATTGATTTATAATAAGAAAACTATAAAAATAGACAAAATAATAAGAATTATTGGTTTTTTTTTGTTCAAAAAAACGAAAAACTAGCGTTATTGTAGAAATTATTCATTCAACACAGGGTGGCTTCGATGTATACGCACCATTATTACGTATTGTAGTGTATTGATGACGTAACGTTTTTCATTGAATGAGCTAACCTCCAAAATTCGAACACATGATTGTTGTTTTTTTTCTTTGATCAATTTTTATAATTTCTTTTACAAAAATCATGTAGAGGAAAAAAAAAGTGAAACCTTATAGTCGTCCAGACACCTACTGACCGACTGAATTATAATTAAAAAAAAAATGAGTCACATTTTTTTTTTCGATTTGAATCTGTGATAAAATTTGGATGGACCAATAGAAATTTAGACAAGAATTTAATTATAAATAGGTGTTCTCAATTAATAATAATAATAATAATAATTTAACGATTGTTGTTTAAAAACAGTATATCAGTTTCACCAATGACAGATATTTTAACTGTCCAATAAATTATTACAATTATTGATAATAATTTAAGAAGTCAATTTTGATTAACAACAACAAAAAAAAATGTTTAAATCGACCTTTGAATGGATTTTTCGGTCAAAATGTTCGTTGATATTTTGCTACAACTTTTCAAAAACATTCAACTGTTTCTTTGATAAATTAATTGATTTGTATGTTGTATGTGTATACAACGTGTCTGTAAAATAACGTACCCCTTTGTGTAATTTTGTAGTTATTAGTGGAGTAATTTCAGCCTCTCACTAAAAAACAACTTGACTCGTTCGGTTATAACGAATTACATAATACATCAAACGAATTGAAGTTTGCCATAGAAAGTTGTATATGCTTTAGGTCAGGTTTATCTTTCGTTTGTAAATTTTAAGGTCAACTTTGACACTAAAATAGTCTTATCTTTATTGAATGGTAGCTGAAATGGGGCTTTTCATTATAATTGAATTTTAATATGTTGATTTTGGTATGTTATTTTCCTATTTATACTGCATCTGTTTTAACTTAATCAACTTGACTTTGAAACTATAAATAGAGCTATACAATCAGAATCTTGGCTTTCTGTTAAGTCTTAAAATTTAAGACACGTTCCGACAATCTTCTGAGGAAAAACTTCGGTATTTCCGGAGCGTCTGTAAAACTACGGTTTCCTAAAAAAGCGGTGCTGCTATCTAGTGGCCGTAATATCACTTGAAGCGGCGGACGTAATCAAACGGCCGTCCAGTGATGTAAACTAAGAAAAAACGGGCAACAGTCATTTTTTTGTTTATAAATAATGTTTTCTTCAAAAAAATGTTCATCGTCTCACAAGAAAAAACGTTCAACAACTGTTTACCACCGCTATGTCGACCGTCATTTCAATGATGGGGCACCGCTATTTTACGGCCGACGTTCTTTAGGAAACCAACCCTATTTGTCTTTAATGAACACTGTTTTTGTGACGTCACCCACCGCAACATTAGGGCCGCTACATAGCGGCACCGCTTTCTTAGGAAACCGTAGCTTTAATAGAAGACTGTTCAGGCGGCCTTGATGCGGTACGGCATATCTGAATACAGGACGACCGAACTGTGTGTGGTGTTGCGTCACGTCAATTTAGCCACCTTTGCTCCATGCTCCATCGTTGCCGATGTACTTAAATACTTGCGTGAGCTAGAGCGTTATGCATTTTTTTTTAAACTTCCACCCTCTAATTGTAAGTAAGCAAACTACCTCTTCGTATTGTCCGATCTGTAAGGTATTCAGATTTTCCTTAGTATATCTGGATCTTGTATTGCTGAAGGGGTATTTTGTAAATCCTGAAAGCCTGGACTGTACAGTTTTTTTTTCTTCAGAGGATTCCCAGGGCTTATATGAGGGCCTTTACCTGAATTTTAGGGTAGTGGGTATCTTTGCGTAATTGTAAGAAAAAGAAGTGAAAACCTTTTCCCATCTATTTTATTACTTTATCTTTAAACATGTGCCAAAAAGATTGCACCACCACTAACCACCAAGAGAGGTAACATTCTAGCGCTGAACTTTTCCCAATTTTTACTGATCTAAACAGCCACAAGCTATTCTAAATTGTTTCGCTTGTTCGAATCTAGGGAACGAAGATCTTAGGATGTTAATATATCCTTGAGCATTTAATATGCCCTAGATCCAGACTACAGATGACCATTACTTACCTATGACGTAATTCATACCATAACGTCTGGTGTAACGCCATTGACTAGTAAATTTGAAATTGCATCTTTCAGTTTCACTAACTAAATCTCGGCTTAAGTGAACCCTTACATTAAATGAACTTTATGCTCCTTAAATATAAGCCATGGTTTCGATAAAGAATTTGAGTTTGTGGCATGATCAAGATCTTGTGTAGATATTTAAGAATTAAAGCGGACCTTAATTTGTGAAATTTTTTTTTTGGGCGAAGCGTGTAGTTTTTTGTGTTTAACGCCCGGTTCATTTTTGCCCTTTACCGCGCACTGAGTTTCTCTTTTATTAAAATGGCCCTTATGTACGAGGAATATAAGGTTGATTTTACGGCAAGGTCGAGATTGAGCAGGTCAGGATGGATTTAGTAGACAATCTACGATACTCAATGAACGTACAGTATATAAAATTGAAATTATATAAACATATTTTTTTAAATTATTGTTATCATCATAAATAATTTAGTTTATGCTAATTTAATAAAATAAAGACATCTGTTTGGTGAGTGTAATAATAACAATAGCAACAACAACAACAACAACAACAATATAGTGTGAGAGAAAAAATAATAATTGAAAGGGTTATAAAAGGAGAGTGACATTTTTAATTTTCTTATCTTCTGCAAATGGCACATAAGCAATTTAAGATTTTATTGGATAAAATTATGTTGTGTTGATGATGGCAAAGACTAATTTTCTTCTCATCTTCTTCTTTTTATTTTGCCTTGTTTGTTGGAGTTATTAGATTTTTATATTTCTTATCGAGGAAATGATGAAACCACACAATTTTAATGTATAAAGAAATTGAGAGAGAGAGAGGAAATAAGGAATGAAAATTGTGAATTGAAGAAGAACCACAGATTTCAATTTTCAATAAATCCAAACAAACAATAAACAATTTTATTAACGTAGCAACAAAAAATAAAACAACAACAAACAACAATAATTTAATGGATGTTGTTTTGGTCAACAACATCAATAACAAAAACAATAACAAATTGGAATATTACAAGCATTACAAATATATATTTATTAATGGTTGAAACTAATGAAACATTGCAGTTAAAATTGTTGTTGTCGTCGTTGTTGTTCATCATCATCATCATTGTTGTTACTCACTTTATTCTATTAAAACAAAGAAAATGAAAGAGAGAGTGAGTGAAGACGGATGGTGGAGGGAAAAAGTCGTAAATTTCGGGTGTGATGGCCTCATGAAATGTACGTAAAGATATACACTATACACACAGACACACATACAAACAATAGACTGTATAGGGTAGGTTAAGGTTTTTCTTATTGTCATAAAGGAAGTTGTGATTCGTTACACATACACATGTTGCCAACATTGATTTTTTCCATGGAATTTTATATTTTTATTTTTAACATCTGTACTAGATTTTTAAAAATAACAACAATAAATATATTGAAACTTCTTAATGTATTCAAACGAAAAAAAAAATAATAGGAAGAAGAGGGTACGTTCTAATTGGGACAATCTGTATGTAATCTGTTACTATATTTGGAAAGGTTACTTTTTTGTTTGTTTGATAGTTATATCATCATTATTATCATTTGTATGTTGTTAGAGAGAGAGAGAGAGAGGGAGGGAGAAAGAGAAAGAGAAAGATTAATATTTTATTATTGTCTTGGTAGAATGGTAAAGAAAACAGTTTTAAGATTTGTTCATCCGTAGCGAATTTCACCTGTTACAGACGATATATTAAGATTAAGATATAAGATATGAAAATGTTGGTTACTGTTATGTTTTTGTGGGGATTTGTGACATCATGGTCTTACACACGTTACATAGACGTTGTTTCTCCACAATTTTTCCATTTTTTTTCAATCATTTGTTTTCTCCTAAATTATTTCAAATTTGTATGGATTTTTTACAAATAATCTCTCATGTTTTATCATTACCATTATTATAATTAATTAATTAATTGTTAATTAAATTTGAAAATTTAATAATTTTCCTTTTGAGTCTCTCCGTTTTCGTGCTTACAATTTGTGTGTAGGTGGTGGTATTGATTCTTCAACGATTATACTTACCTTTACATAGTTGTTCTCCTCTTCCATATTGTTTTGCATATTTCATGGGCGTTATCAACTTTATTGTTGTTGTTTGTTGTTGTTGTTGTATTGGTGCGCGTGCCATGTCGCGTGCTTTTACTACTAAAAACTTTAAAATAAGAGAATATTTATATTGCTGATTTTCATATAAGGTGTCTTCTCAATTATACCAATTTCTATTTATTTACCTTTATTATTATTATTATTATTGTGTAATAGACTATCAGACGTTTGGCGTTTTATCTATTTACCTATTTTGTCTCTATTGTATTTATTTATTTTTTTATTATAAAAACAGACAAATGTATAAGAGAGTAGTATTGTTAATTCTTGGCCTTGTACGGTCTTTCACCGACACTGTTGTTATCCTGTATAGCTTTTATTTGTTGTTTTTGTTGTTGTTATTTTCGCTCTTACACATATGATAAAAATGTTATGTATAGAAAAATTTTTTATGTTTGCCAGATAATATTGCAATCATCAGTATAAGAATAAAGATGAAGATTATTATCGAAAAATAATAACGACAGTATAGTTGTTTTTTTTTCGAAAAATAAAGAATTAAAATAGATAGAATTAGAGTAAAAGTAGATGTAATTGATAGTACTCGCCATACAGGGGATGATTTAAAAAAGTATACCTATACGCAAATTATAGGTACAGGTGATTTTATAAATATATGATATTTCTAGGATAATAATTGATAAGAAGTTTCTTATAGGTACCTACACAGAGCTTTTATATAAGTGGTAAGGTGTTGGAGTTATTAATATTCAAATACATAGATACTTTGGCTGTTCCAATTCAGTCAACTCGACTTTAAAAACTCTTTCTTTATCATCTTTACTATGAAAGAAAGTTGTTATCTAACTCTTTAACGCACATTTCTCTTGAGCTGTCTCTACCCCTCCCTACTCTACTCTAAGGTACATACATTTTATTATTGTTATAGTACTATTCCATTAGAAATACACAATCAGTTGACACGGTCGGTGTTCGGGTGAGGTGGTGGGGGTACCATAACTACATGTAAATAGCATATAAGTTGTAGAAGTGGGGGCAATGAGGCAGTTTCCGGCCGATGTAGTTGTTTCAGAATTTTACTATAACAAGAATTCAACGCTTCCCTTTTCTCATACTACCTGCATTAGTAGTTTTTGTTCTGTTTTGGAACATGTATTTGACAGCTTATAAGTCTGCCAAATCCAGGTGAACACACATGAGTGAAGTAGAAATTAACAGAAACACAATAATTTTTTAATAAAATTTCTTGTTGGTCTAGTTCCGGGGATCCTTAAAGGAAAGCCATATGAAAAATCCCTAGCCAATTAGATTTGATAGGAAAATCATGTTTGAGGTTTGTGTTAAATTAAACATAATTTCACCCTTATCGTTAGTAATATAGAATAACCCCTGAATTATATTGATGAAACACAATGTAGTATACAGTATGCGGTCGCAAAATCGGTACATTGTAAAAAGAGCCACGTATTTCAAATGAATTACAAGATAAAGAGAAATTGGATAGTCAGAAGTATAAGATTGTCGGTTGTTGACGCCACCCATCACTATTTAATATTTCACTCTTCTTTTACCTATCTGACCAATATTTTATCAAGGAGCATCAGTAGCATTGCCATATTTTTCTCAAAGTACTATGCCACAATTCCAAGCAATTACTGTATCAGACAAAGATGGCTGATTCTTTATGAGAGTAGATGGTACTTATTTTTTTGTCCTATGTAGTACCTATTTTACTGGCTCATACTGTATAATAGACCACTATATTTATTAGAAAACTAAAATTGTAAAAGAAAAAAATCTGTAATATTTGCAAAAAGTAGTTTGTTCTATTTTAAAACTTTTAATCATGGCATAGTTTTAAATGCACTTTAGGTATTCTTTCTTGGAATTTTCTATGGTTTTAATCTTTAAATACTGTAATACAAATAGTAGTTAGTGTTATTATAAGGTTTTCTGTAATTCTCTCTCACACTCTCTCTCTTTTTCTCGTAATACTTGCTTTATACATATTTATTATCTTCATTACTATACCATCTATTAAAATATAATTATTCTGGTTTAAAGATATAACATGGTAAAAATAAAAATTGAAATTCACCAATTATTATTATTATAATTAAGTGTCATTTTAATGGAAATTAACGTTTAAATTGTAGTTAAGGTCTCTATGCAAACGACGGCTTTTTATCGCGCTGATCACGCGCAGTAACCGCAACAAAGACGTGCTGTAAACGTGATGTAGTCACAGTCTGTACACCTTTCCACATATTAATTAATTGTTTTGACGCGCTGCAATCGCACGTTTCTCGAACGTGCGGAATCTGTACGATAAAAGGCTATCGTTTGTATACGCCCTAATCTAAAAACATATTCTGAATATCTTCTTTTGAACTTATGTAGATTTGGCCTGAAAAGCATATTTATCACAAATATGTTTGTAGTAAGTATAAGTATGCTAAAGACATAAATTTTGTTTGATAAAATTTTTCATTGATTGAATGAAAACTGGATAAAATCCCTGTAGCTATAATTTTTTTTTTTAATTTTTCAAATCTTCGTCTGTTTGCGTTTATCTGACACCGTGTGTTTTTTTTTTTTCGTTTACAATATAAGGATTAGATTTACTTAATTTGTATGGTTTCGTAATTTTCCAATACACACAGTTGTGGTTATAATTGTATTACTCTCTATCTAAAAAGTTTTGCATGTAAGTATGAACTAGAAAAAGCGTTTTTTTTATGCTCATTTTTTTTAATTTTTTTTAAGAAAATTTAATGTAAACGATATGTATTTTCTTTTGATGTTTATGCCAAACAGCACCTGTGGGCGATGCAGTTGAATGCACTCACTAAATGATGTTTTTATAGAATTATGCCTACATAGCACAATTTTTGGACTTTCATCTATTACAAATGTCACCAAAACAATATTTTTTCTCTTCAAAAAAAACTAAACAAAATACGAAAAAAAACACCAGTAATGATTTTCTATTACAACAATTTCTGTGTTTATACGTTCATTGACTTTCAATTTTATTCGAATATTTTACTCTATTGTTTTGTATTTTAATATACATTTTATGTTTATTACTTATAATAAATAATAATCGATGGAAAAATCGTAGTTTTTTTTGATTTGTTGTTGTTGGTTTATTTTCCACTTTTATCGTTTTTTTTTCCTCTTCAGAATTTATAGTGAAATAATTTTCTGTTTTTCTGTTAAGGTCATTGATGGTGTGATCGTATTTTCAGTAAAGGACGTCATATTGTGAAAATTACATTGTTGAGTTTATCCCCCATTGATATGAGCAGGGTTTTATGCTTTATTACAACAGTGTATGAAGGAAAAATGATAATTTATTATTATTATTATTATTATTGTTATATAAATTTTCATTCAAGTTTTTCCATGATTTGGTCAAGGCTCCCGCTCTGCTGATCGTTATTATTGATAAATTCTTTTTTTTTAAATATTGCAAAATTTATTAGTGTATTGTTTATAAATTGTAGGTCAATAGGACATGTGTGTGTATAGGTAGTAGGTGGGTGGGTATAAAAATATTAACTGTAATAATCGAATATTTAGTGATAACCTGCATTTAAAATAAACAAATAAAATCGATAAAACATACGTATATATGTGAATGGAACAAAGCCAATTCTTGGAATTTAAAAATGTTAAGTTTTAAAATAAAATTATGGTCAGTGGCGTAACAATTGGACGTGTCGAATGTACAGTGACTAAAAAAAGGATTAATAAATGCACTAAATCTAAAATTCCTCTCTACTATCAGTTGAAAATATTTGAAAGAGTTACACGTATGCACAATTATGTTTTAATCATTTCACGCTTCTCTCTACCTTATTTATTGTTAATTTTGCATCCATATATACAAATTACTTATTGAACAGAAGTATTTTCTAATCCAAAAAAGTGTACCTACAGCCTGTCCCATTGAACGAACGCATTTATAATGTAACCTTTAAGATAGATCGTGTATTGTTTTGCATTATCTATCGAAATCTTTAATGGTAACGAATTGTAAATTTTTCTTAAAAAGATGTCTGTTAATGTCGAATTCCTTTCTCTCATTAATAAGTAGAATTGTTTTATCTTCATACAAGGCTTTCTGATTCACCACGTTTTCCAAATACGTTGGTCTTTTTATGGATGTCGCACTTTTGATGCGTTAGTTTTCTTCTCTTTCTCTCTAATCGGTTTTAGTCCACAATATTCATTTATTAGAAAAGAACGTGAAGAATAATCGTTTTCTTTTGTTATAAAAGGTGGACAAAAATCTTTGTAAGATCCCTTTTAGTTCGACTCTAATACGTTTATACACAGGGTGAATCAGCTGAACCTACATTTTTCCAAATTTTTTTGAGAAACGAAACACAAACACAAGGATAGAGGGATTTGTTGACGTATGGACTAATTCAGTTTGAATAAACTAGTAATGATAAGCAGAAGTGTTAAAATAAACATATGGCGATTGTTTAATGGAAACATCGTCCACATACTTTAAAAAAACAATAATAAAAAATACGTATTTCAAATGATTTGATGCACACTTCAGAACATCTGGCAACGAATTCAATTTCAAGGCATGAAAAACAGTGCAATGGGCCTCTAAAAATAGGTTAATTAAAATATGAAACATCGAAAGTATTCGATATTTTTTCAATGAAAATGACTATTTTGGAAAACAAAAAAATTATTGTCATAATCGACACATTCCGGAGCTTCAGCTGCAATGGTTCTTTGTTGGCCGAGAAATGTCTAGGAGTATCATGTTAGGTGGGACAGGCGATATATATTTGAATGGTCACTTTTCTTTCATATGTGCCCATTTAAGTTCTTGCCTACGCTACTGTTTGTAAGTCATGATCAACAGAAGCTATCATATGTGTATTTCGTAAATTTTTATAAATTGCAATTTGATAGTAAAACTGCTGTGACCTTTTTTTCTCTGATAATTTTTTCTTTATTTAAGGTCGTTGCCTTTATATATTTTTTTTTTCAACAAAAATTGATAATGACATCCAATATTATTTAAATAATTTGTCAAGATTCGTTCTTATATATAGAATATTTTTTTATAACAATATGTCAATTTTTAATAAATTCTCCCTGGAATTTTATACGTATTGATTTAAAGATAATTCGATCTTTTGATTTTCAATTACTTTGAAGGAGAGAAGATTTCCTCTATAGTTTTTTGTTTTTGTTTGTTGATGGTAGTTATTCTGTTATGATTACATTATTGTTTCATCCCCAATATTTCTCATGTTATTCTCACAGGGGATGATGGTGAGATAATTTTGATTTATTGGATTGTAATTAGGTTTATAAAGTTGATTCACTTTTTTTTTTTGTTGTTTTTTGTTTGTTATTGGAAATATTCTATATTTACACACAATATACTGATTTAATACAAAATCTATTTGTGTTTAATCGAATTGAAAACTGGGAAACGGATTCCTTGACCTGGCACTGGCTGTACAGAGATAACTTTTTGATTTTTTTTTATTACTTAAAACAAAAAAATAATTAAAAAATTTGATTTTAATTTCTTTAATTAGAAAATGAAAATATTTATTTGCTATGAAAGTGAAAATGTTGGCATCAAGTTCAAGTATTTTTCCGAATAGTAAAAATGTGGAAAATTGTTATATAAAAACTGGAGCAATATCATTTGAAAACAGGTCATGTGAAAAGAGTGAAAGTCATTGTCATCTTGCTCATACTGCCACTATCATTGCGCAATATCAGGCTCTCACTCTTACTAATAATTTAACATTGATGATTATGTAATATCATCATATCGATGCTGGTTGGAAATTGTTGTTTTTTTTTTAAAAAAAAAAAGAAAAAAAATAATTACATACAATGTTCAACAAATTTGCAATAATAAATTTTGTTGTGGAATTCTCTTCAGTAAAAACTGTAATGTAGCGTAAAGTAAAATTTCAAGATCGTTAAATGATGTGTACCATACGAAAATCTAATCGAAAATCTTGACGTAGGTAAATTTAGAAAAAAGATGGATAGATAAATATAGGAGAAAGATAGAAAGAGTACACACAAGTTTTGAAAGTGAGAGTGTTGAAAATAGATTTTCTGTATGTGGCTCTGTGTGCGTGTAGTGTGATGTTCGTGTGAAATTATTTGGCATAGAGCCATTATTGTGAAATGATGACCATAATAATCATCTTTTTTTGCTATCTAATCATACAATTTCTATTGTTTTGTTTTTTTACAAAAAATAAATAAAAATAGTTTAAAAACTAATGACATCATTCAATTTTATTTATTTATTTATTTATTTATCTACGTGTGTTATAAATAAATAGAATTTTATGCTTGTTTAAACTGACTGTTTGCTGTCTGTTGTTATTTATGTCCGGTCTGATGCAAAATTTCTAGGGAATCGTGTGTGTACAGACATCAAAATCTGCAAAAACTGTAATTATTTTTATATTGAAGAATACAGGGGGAGACTTTTATGAATTTAATTAACGTTTTTATTATTATTTTATTTCCGGTTGTTTATTGCAAATTATACTTTTTTTCTGTTGTTGTTGTTGTTGTTATTGTAAAAAAGAATAAAAATTCAGGAAAATTGTAGGTAAATAAATTATTAAATTTTATTATTATCTTTTAGTACAAGAACCTATAAAAGGTCAATAGAACATACGTATTTATTCAGCAAAACAAAACATAAGAAAAAAAAAATTTACAATAACAAATTCGATGATTGAATTAGTTTTTCTTTGCAAATCAAATTAGAATACAGCAGGAAGGTGGTTTATCTGTTTATCTACCTACTAAAAGAATAGTAAACGAGTGTAGGTATACTGAATAAAAAAAACAACAAAACAAAAACAACTGTTGTTTTAATAAATTACAAAATCATAATTTTAACAACTTCAACAGAACGAAATATCATTTAAAAAGATTACTTGCAATTTTTTTCTTGTTTTTTTTTGCTTGTAATAAATTTCTAATTTAATTAGATTATAAATCAAGATTTAAAAGATAGGATTATTAGGATTATATTGTTGCTTTTATTAAATAAAAAAGGCTTCCATTAGGAAATGGTGAATTTTATTGAAAGTAAATTAAAATAATTTTTGATTTTATTTTGTTGGACATTCTACAAAATTTCAAATTATTTTTTTTTTATAGTCTTCCTGTTTTTAGTTTTTTTAATGGTTGGAATTCAAAATAATTGCATAATTAAGTTGCGGATCTACAGTCTGTCCAGAAAATTTTCAACAAGTCTAATAGATCATTTCTATATCTTTTACAAATCGGATGTTTTACGCATGCCGGACAAGAGAGGGGGTACAGCCGATACAATTTATCAGGGTCCGGGGTGTTCTAGGCCCCGAAATGGCACATGATGTTGTATTTATAATGAAATGTTATTTTTTGAGGCCCTTGGAAAAATTGTGCCGGTGCCCAGTCTAGCTCTTTTACGAAAGATTTAGTCACACCAAGCAAAAATGTTTCTATGGAAGTAAAGCGATTGAATGCTAAATTGGGGAGGGGGTAAATACTAATAAAATTATTGGCTTATCAAACAAATTTTAGTTTATTATAGTTAAATCTAATGTTTTTTTCCAAATCTCCATTTAAGTCTTTGGAAGTCAGTAGTTAAATATTTGTTTTTTTAATTTTTACATCCCTTGAGAACAGCTTGTGGAATGCGACATATTAAATTCAGATGCTGAACAATCTATTCTAATGGGGAACATTGGACCCATCTTATGAAAAGTCACGTTTACTCATAATTCATTTAAATTTTACCATATAAATTGTTTAATATTAAAATTTTTCCCTGCCGACAGCTGGTTATTTTAAACTGTATACTACTATCTTGATGTTCTTAGGGGTAGTTTTGATAATAACAAACTAGTCAAAAAAAAAACAATATAGGAATTCAAGTCGGAGACACAATAAGCGAGGATAATCTTCAACCGATTAAAATAGTTAATTGTTTGCTTTTCTTTAGAACAGTTTTATTTTTGTAACTGTATATTTTAAGAAAATTCAGCTACAAGCGAAATAAGTGAAATGAATTCTATGTAAAGTTGGATCGAAACTCAATAAACGTACATCAGAGAATCCCTATCCACATTACAGAAACACAAACAAATACAGCAATATCTCAATTATCGCGGTTATTTTTGCCACGAAAAGTACCAAGATAATCGAAGTCAATCACATAACATGGGTTACTTCATTTTCAAATCATTTAAAATCGCGATAACCCGAATTTGGAGCACAATAATAGAATTTTTGGACCATATTCGTGTAATTTATTTTGAAGTATCTGTAAGAGATGGATCTTTGCGCGCAATGTTTGTTCACGTTAATTTTAACGTCCACACCTCCATTCGTTTGTGTTTACATTTTTGTTCATTTGGATTCGTTTGTTAAATGTGCACATGCCTTAAGTTATCCACTTTATTTTCCTGAAAATGTTTCTATTGTTAGAGACGCACCGTTTAAGGAGAGTGCACACTGGAAGCGTAGAATTTTGCCAGACGAAACGTTCTGTTAAATGTCTGAACTAGTGTTTAGGATCTCGTTCCACTGTGCTCGCGTGTGTGCTGGTAGAAACGATAAAACAACAGTAAAATAAAATAATGATATAAGCAAAGCGAATACGAAACGGATCGTACGGCTTGAATAGAAATGTTGTCCAAACACGCGGATTGCGTTGATGCGTTTTCGAAGTTACACAATATTGCGCGGTTCGTTGTCAGAACGTCAGTTCGTCTTGATTTGGTTCTCCACATTTCTGTGCGCTTGGTGTGGGTTCTCCTTTATTGTAATCGAATGAGGATCAATTGTGATCACTTTGAATTTGAGTAAAGAGGATTGTTGCAAGTCATTTTTTTGACAACTACTTAAATCTGTACCTGTCTAGCTGAATCATGGTTGGATAATAATTTCGAGCGTTCTTTGAATATAAGGCATATTTTACTTTTTTTTTTTTTCAACACATTTACACGCTTTGAATTTATAAATGTGCAAAAATCCGTAGTATATAGTTTACTTACAATTTACATCGAATGACGTTGGTTTATGTAAAATAAGAATTGTCAACAAAAAGTAGATTATGTTTTCCATTGAAAAATATCATAAAAATCTTGAATATTTATAAACCAAAAACAAAAAACTTTTAAAATGAAATCTAATTAATAATCCTCCATCCCTATACAAAAATTATAATCTAACATGTTTCTATAAACAATAAACCTTAATGAACTTGAAAATGTTTAAAATTGTACGATATTTGAATATGGAAATTTTGTTATAGAAATGGTCAACAATTGAATTCTATCCACATAAACAACAATAATAATAACTAATAATGTTTTGACAAAAAACATATAGACTCAAAATAATAACAAAAACATTGTCATTTTTAATTTTAGTTGTGTACAAAAAACTAAATAACATCTTCCTGTACATGATTTTCATTCATATTACCATTAAAATTATTATTTTTATGCAACAACAACAACAACAACAAATATTTTGTTTAATTTCTAGATAATCATTTTATTATTAATTTTCAAAAACTGAAACGAAACGAATTATATTTCTGACAGGTTAGTTAATGTGTCTGGTATTAAATTTTAATAAATCATCATAAGATTGTCTTATTTGCTCTTTTTTTTGTGTGTGTTGTTCTACTCTCTTCTCTTCATTATTATTTGCAATTCTACAATTTGAACTTGGATAGAAACAAGATGATCACGTCAGATACAAATTTAGCTACAAAATACAAAAAAAAAAGAACAACAACAACAAGAAAACGATACAATAAGAAATTTATTCATATTGAACTGTATTTGGAAATAGTTAGTTAAACGTTGCCAACCTTCACCTGATTTTCCCCTTTGTAATAATATAAAAAAGCATTTGTTTTTGCGTGTATATAATATGCAATAGTGTGGTTAAATTTATATTTTTACTATTTATTATTAGTTGAATTTAATTAATAAAACAACGCGAAATATAATCAACAAAATATCAATGGTAGGCGTTAAATTTTTTTGTTGGTCAAAATTTTGAAATAGAGTTATTATTTAATTCTAATTTAGTAAAAGTCAGGTGTATTTTTGTAGAGTGCCACAATATTTTTTTGCGATATTGTTAATGATGATCATCATCATCACGATGATGTTGTTGTTGTTGTTGTTGTTGTTGTTGGTACTTGCGCGCGAGCGATACAAGGCCCTCTACCGGTGCGGTATCAATTCTAACTACAGCAGTTTGCTTGAGACTGTCGTTCTAGTATTTGCGGTATTCAATTCGGTGTTTCTATCTATTTATTTCAAATTTTACGTCATCTCATAAACTATTTTCAATTGTTTAATTATAAATCTATGTACCTATAAAAAAGTAATTAATTAAAATACTTAATAATTGTGTTAAATAATGTATTAAAGAAGAAAAAAAAACATGAAACTAATAAAAGTAGTGTTGTAATTGATGTTTCAATATTATCGTTTTTTATTCGTAAACAGTGATTGTTATTATGTGAAAAACCTTCAATTTATTCAAAGTAATTTTTTATAAAAAAATACTAATTGCTAATTAAGCCACTGATAATTAATATACAAGATATGGGTATTGTTTGCACTTGTTTTTCTACACATTATTTATTATTTCTTTAGTGTGTTTCAATAGGACACGTGTTATCATCATATTGGGACCTAATTAAATTAATTTGAAATTATACATGAAAATCAATAATTAGAACGCATTTTTGTCCTCTTTGATTGTTTGATTGTAGTTGCGAAATTTTGGCACTACAAATATTGACGATAAAAATACTAATGACGTCTTTGTTGGTATAATTTGATTTTAAAAAAGAAAATCAATTAAAAACAACAAATATTGGGTAATTATGGAAGAGAAAAAATTGAATATTTATGAACATGTTTAGTATGGTTGTTGTTTTTTTTTGTTGTTAAATTACTAAAGTTTAAATAATGGTTAGGTCAGTTTTATTATACTATTTGTTTTTTTGTTTTTGTCGTTTGAGTCATATGTAATTTCGTGATTTATTTGCAATGATTCCAGAAAAAATAAACGATGTTTGCATTATTTTTTCGATGTTTTCCAACTCTTTGAAATATAAAAATGTTTTCACGAAACGTTCCACTTTCGTTGTCGGTAACTTTTAGTTTTAGTATTTTTATTCACACATCCTTGAGCCAATAAACTTAATATTGAACTAAATTTTATACATATAGAAAAAAAATAGATTTTTCTTTCAATTAAAATTTATAGTGCAAACAATACACTTTAGAGAACCACCAGGGGTCCGCAAATTAATGGCCCATTGGCCCAAAACAAATCAACAAATAATTTGTGTCTATAGGTCTGGCTTTTATGATGAATTTGAAATTATGGCCTCTTGTGTAAAACTGTTTGGGGGCCCCTGCACTATAGAATATCATCATTATCATCAAGGTTTACCAATTTTAGTGTTTTCAACATCCATGATTACAATCTGATAGTTAAAGGGTTCCACCAAGCAGAAATTTGTCGTGTGTAGTGTGTTATATATATATGTGTGTATATTTGTGTTCTATCTATATTCTCCACCGGATGTATATAAATCATATAAAATTGATAAACAAGCACTGAACAAGTGGAAAAAAAATGTGACTACTTTTTATTTTGTTCCTGTAATATTGCTAAGAAGAAAAAATTATGTCGATAATTTGATATAACTCAAAAAAAAAAACAACTGTGGGATGTCTAGTGTAATTAAAGAAAACTACAAATAAACAGATTCAAGCTGTTTTACACGCAAAGTAAAGAAGGGCCCGGGGACGGGCCACGGGCCCCTATAGAATTATTTAATCAAGATTATCATAGTATAGAAACAGCAACTGCAGCAGCAGCAGCAGCAGCAGCGGCGGCGGCAAATGGTGGTCCAGGTTTATTTCTTGGATCATTAGATCGTGCTGATTATTTGCCGCCGCCACAAGCTGCTTCATCACCACCTGCCGATGTTGCACATATATCGATTGGATTTGTCGAAAATGCCGGGTGAGTGTTATTATTAGGTATTGTTATTGTGTGTTTTAATAATTATTTTTTATTAAATACAATAACAATAGAAAAAATGTATTGTTGATTAAATTACTTATAAATGTTGAATCATTAATTTTCTTGTTTCGAATCATATTCATATTTAATAAATGATTATATGCAATTCATCAATTTGTTCTTTGAATTGGTTTATTTAGTTGGTAGTAGTGAAAAAGGACATGTTTAAAATAAAAACAAAAATATCTACATGAGTAGTATGCATTCAATTTTGATTTTAATCAATTCTATTTAATTGATTTTTAGTCTTCTTTTACTTCTTGATTAATATAATGTTTGTTCATACATACCTACGTGTTAGACTACTATTAGTTTTTTTTGTTTGCTATTAAAATTGATCTTGTGCGTCTGTTTAGACAATAAAACTAACCTTACTCCATTTCTATAAGCGTACAGCGGTTTTTAGCGTTTTTTTGCGAACTGGCGCCTTTAACACTATATGTTATACAATATAAGTGATTCTCAGCCAAGGGGGCGTGAAGAATGTAGAAGAGGGACCCGCAAAGTAAATTTCAGTAGCTATTTTATAACTAAATAAGACGTGTTATGTAAAAATCATATTACTAGAGTAGAATTCTGAAAGAAATACATTGGTCGAACACTGAGTCACCATCCCCACTTCTACAACTCTTATGCTATTTATATGTTGTTATAGAACCCCCACCACCTCATCCAAACACCGACTGTGTTAGCTGATCGTGTATTTCTAATGGAATAGCATTATAATTACATCTCTTAGCACAAATCTGGTAGATTTAAATTGATATGGAGGCGGGCGAATAAAGAAAATTTTAAGTGAAACTTACATATCATTTTTACAACCGTTTCAATCCACAAATTCAAGTTGTTTTATGTCTGTAATTTTATCAATTTCGTTATATCTGCATCATCTACAAATAAGAGCAAAACAGTCTCATAAAAATACTTGGTTTATTTTGACATGATTAAATTTAGGGTCGGCCCTACCATATGACGAACGGAATATGGCCCTGCTTCCAGACGTCGGAGAATGAGGGAAGCGACCAAAATGCGTCACAGAAAGAAAAGCGCTATATTTTCGGATTGTTTTATCATTTTACATAAAAGATGCGCCAATTCCAAATCTTGTTTCAGGCTGAACACGAGCTCTCAGGTAGGCGTTGATTAACTTAATATTAATGAACGAATAAATAATTACCAAGTGAAGGTAGTAGATGAATGTTTCTGTATGACTGATTGTAATAATAAACGTATTACAGTAGACTCTCTCTCTCTCTCTCTCTTAAACAACCCGTAGTTAGATAACAAAATAGCCGGTTAATCTACCTGCAACTGAAGATCCGTTCGATTATAATCGGATAGTTTGTGTGGTTAAGAGAGTGTCGTCAACTGAAACAACGATAATGGTTAAAAGGGTGTCTACTGTATTCTCATGATTAGTTATACTTGCTTATCGAACATAAAGGCAAGGTAACAAAATCATAATAGACAAAGTATATAAATTATCTATATATAATCTTTTTGTATCAAATTTCTGACTACTAAATAGAAATGAATTTTAGAAGAATCTTCATTGTATAATTCATTATTGATAATTTCTATAAGTAATAGTTGGAAATCATTCAACCAGAAATATCTTGTATTTATTACCTCATTTACTTTAAACATAGTTTTAAATAATATATATATGTAGTAATATCATTATTACTACATCGAATTTCTTGATAATTTTGGTTTTTTTCTGTTTTTAATTTTTGCGATAATCTAACTACACCCATAATTTGTTTGGAATATACTTGTTAATTACTCAAGTGGAACAAAATATGAAAGATTGATAATTTTTCATCAAAATTTCCTTTATCAATTCCTGCATAAACATGTGTTGAATTGAGATATATACATATGTATGTATAACTATGTCTACATTTGTCTACACGTACAGGATATGTTGAAAAACAAATCATTGTAAATCATCAATTGTTGAATAGAAATAAAACAATTGCAACATAACTTTTAATTGTTATTACTACTATTTGAATATATTTACAATAACTGTTGTTTTTTTGCAAAAAGGTTTTATCATTTAATGAAGAAATCCTCTGTTGCTATAGATAGCTAGCCTAGCATGGTTAACATGCAAGAATTGACCGTGCAAAATTGAAGGAGATTGGTTGGAAATGTTGAATTTCCAAGGCTATCTATCTTATTACACCCAAAAAACGTTCTATTGTTAAAAGCTTAGTAGAAGCAGTGGAGATTGAAATAAAACAAGATTCGAATATCTCGATTATACATAGATAAAGAGTATGAGAAAGACAGAGAGAATGATGGAATGAGGAGAGTCAATATTAATTCGTTTTGGTTAAAGAATTAAATATCATGCTAAACAAATAGAGAAATAAATAAAGGGTTGTACATATTTAATTTTCCCTTCTTCAAATCTATCATTCGATGTATGTTTTTTTTTTATTTCTTTCTTTAATATATCAACCAATTAACGGGATAATAGCTGAATTGACAACATAATAATACTTCTATCTTTTATCTACTTACAATGATTGTAGTGAAGAAAGGATACTTACGATAATAATTATTAGGGAGAGATTTGTTATTATGTCACGCAACATTGAGGTTTATAAAATTTTAGTATTCCAAATATACTATTTGGTCTATTTATATCTGGCCAACTTAGCTTTAACAACAGTTTGACCTCCTAGGACGAACCATCTGTGTATTTTTACACAGTTGTTATATCTGACAGATGTCAAATTTCAATCTTGTAAAGTTAAGTTGACTTAATCACAATAGTCGGATTGTATAATTTAAGTGATTTTATTTTAATAATTAGAATGGATTAATTTTTCAAATTGTTAAAAATAAGAAAAATGAATGTAGTGTTTGTCTGTCGTCTGTAAAGAAAGACTAATTGGTAGACTTATTCAACTCAAAAACTCTTATTTCTTGTGTAATGCTCTGTTGATTTTTATGTAATGAACAATATTATCAAGGTCGTGATTCTATACACTTTAATGATTTATTAGATGTTTTTTTTTGTTGTTGTTGTTCTTCTTTATTTTTCTACTGTAGCGTCAAATTCAATGCAGTTTGTTTTTGTAGTAAAACTTGAATAAAATTCAAAAAGTTGATTGAAGTAAGAAAAAAATAAATAAATACAAATTGCTACCCCATGAAGAAACAACAAAAAGATTGATGTTCTTCTTGTTACAACAAGATTGTCTTGATCGATTATTCTCTATGTCATTCTCATTGTTATTTTTATGGTAATAATTAAAATATATCCATTTATTCAGTTAAACTAACTATTATTATTATTATTTTAGTTTGTTTTGTAAAATTGTTTATATTGCATTTTTGCAACTTACCTGATTTGGTTGTGGGTTATTGTACCATAAAAAATGCGACCTTCTAAGTGTTAGAAAAAAGCAGTTTCGACTTTCTTAAAAAGATTCTGAATCACTGGCAATGTGCCGCATAGACTAATTTTATCTTTTTAGAATTCGTTACTTTCTAACATGAAATAAAATTGAAAATAAAAAAAAATACAATTTTCCATCTATTGTTTTGTTTAATTATATTGTTTTTGTAATATACGTATAAGAAAATTGTTTATAAATATAGCAATAATAGCACATTTAAAACAACAATAACAGTAGCTAAGTTTTTAATCTAAAAATACGTATTTTATTGTATAGGTCAGGGCATATTCTCGCTTTCTATATAATCTCTATCTCTCTTTTAGTGCAATATAAGAATGAAAGATTAATGGATGCATCTTTGTGGTGTATTGATTTTGTTCTCTAAGTAAATCATTATTTTTTTTCCATGTTTAAAAATTTCAGATTTATCATTTTTAAGGTCATTTAGAGATAATTGATAAGAATTTCGCTTTTAACTAGAAAACAGCTACTATTAAGATTTAAACAAATATATTATCAAAGAACATATATACAACATATCCCAGTAATATTGGTCTATTTTTATATTAATTTTGTTGTTATTCACATAAATATCAAATTATTAATGAATCTAATAGTTTATTAAGATGAATATATGCAATCATCACTATGAATGGCCTAATTTAACTCTCAAAACTTATTAGGGGTAGAGTTGATTTGTTGTTATTAATGTTTTTTTTGCATTAATCTAACCCCCTATCGTTTTGTTTGTATTTGCGTGTGTGTGTGTGTGTGTGGTAGATTATAATACAATGTAACAGCTGTTTTAGATTTTTATAAAAGTTCAGGTATAGAGATAGAATGGATAAGATGATGATGATGATGATGATGATGACGATGACAACACACAACGTTTGTTGTTTACTGCAGCAGCAGCAGCAGCAGCAACAGCAACAGCACACATATATACAGCCTTGGCCTTGACGCGGTGACTGCTCCCTGTTAGTGTATACGTACTGCTCCCTCCATTGAGCCTCCCAAGATGCCCCAGTGGCCCCCAATCTTTTGCTTTTATATACATAGATTCTTCAGAATCGACAACTACTTGTCCAACAACACTAGATACACAGATCCCCACACACATACATTTTTGGATAAAAGTTGTTGTTGTTGTTGTTGTTAAAGACAAAGATAGAATCAAATTACTATAATTAAATAATAATTTAAAACAAAATAAAAAAAATGAATATAATATTAACACCTTCAGGCATTAATTGATCCGTGATATAATTTTCGCAATATTTTTCTAACCTTTAATATTAATAATAATAATAATAATAATAATAGAGAACGTGATTTGATTTTGTTGAAAATTGGGCTCCCACATTTTGATGTCATTATGGTTTTTGTTTTTTCATTCATCATAATCTATTTTTATTACACCTTTTCTATAATTGAGTAAAACATCCACTTGTTCAGTTTTTCATCGTTAGATACCTGAATTGAAGCGAGAGAGAGAGGGATAGACACAGATTTAATTACATTTGTGGTCGCGGTAATATGAACTTCGTGTAAATTCTTTTGTATTTGATAGAAACAAACCAAAAAATAATGTGAGGAAAGTGTTGGAAAAATGGTATTAAATGTTCACTACAAATGGATTTAAATTGGTACAAACATTTTTGTTATTTGATGATTTTAATGTGAGGAAGAGAGAGAGAGAGAGGGGGGGATTGATGTGTATTGTTACACCATGTTGCAGAATTAATGATTTTAAACAAAATTCTATCTATAAAAATCGAGAATATGACTCATTGTCAGTTAAATATTGTTACCATAAAAGTATTTATTACTTTCAACACATTTACTATAATTTTGGTCTTTTAAGAGAATTTACCATTATTTTACTGTGATATTATCGATAATAAATGCGCTACAATTTTCAAATTGTTGATTGAGAGAAGATGTGAATATAACAACAAGTTTTCCCATCAATATGTTATTAGAAGTAATATACGGGTTGTTTAGATATTAATCTGGTAATTTTGTAATTTTGTTAATGGTATATATATTGTAGCAGGTGTTTTGATAATGTGGGCTTTAGCCCTTTATTGTAAAAATTTCTAGTGGCACATTTCATTATTCTATATTCGTATTTACTTATTAATATAATAGTATACATGTTAAGCAACTTTTAGTTGCTCAACAATTATTGTTTTAATTTATCAGTTGAATAACTTTTACTTGATTTAAATGCGGAATAACATAAAAGTTGAGCAACTTATAGTTGATCGACTAAAAATTCTTCTAAATGTGTTTAGATTTGATTTAAACTCGTCAAGAAACCAAATTTTGCTTCTCTTGATTAAAGTGAATTTTACACTTTGTCTATTTCAAATTGGTAAACTTGATTTTTGTTTTTGGATGATACACGAAATTTTAGCAATCTTATTACTAAACTAATCACACTAATTTCTGATTAAAATCTGAGTGCTCTACAATTAGGCGACTCTTATCAGTTGTCTATGTACATCGAAGTTCTAGAGTGCTAAATCAAATTATTATCTGTAATACTGTTTTGTGTATTATAAGTTGAAGAGAAGATAGCATAGACGAAATATGAGGGTAGTTTAAAATTGTCTTGGACTACCTATAAAATATGGTCCTCGTGAAATTCGTTGTTAGAGTGTAAATCCGAAAGAACTACATCGGTCGAAATCTACGCCACTATCCCCACTTCTACAACTCATATGCAATATACGTGCTGTTATGGAACCCCCACCACCTCAGCCGAACGCCGACCGTATCGAGTGCTTGTGTATTTCAAACGGATATCCGTTTTTGGCTGAGGAATTTTGTGATTTTTTGGCACAGATTTGAGGCAGTCAAATCTGCAAACTATAGGTAGGATGGGTTAGTAAATCAAATTTAAATTCGACGAGTTTTGAGTTGGATTCAACACCACGTGCATTATCTTGAGGGAAAATAAGAGTTTTTCTTTAATAAAGCTGATCTTTTCTCGGAAATTGTTTGGTTAAGTTTATCTAAAAGCATAATATTCCTCTGTTATTGTTTGTTTCTTTGATATTGAAACGATAACTTTTCTAATGGATCGACTGGCTACTTTTTTGTTGTTTTGATTGTTGTTTGGTCTTTGGATTATAGTAATGAATCTAAATCCCATCTGTAGTCACATATCACCGTATAAAGTCACATTCAAATCGATCCAAACAATCTTAGGAAGTTTTTGATCAGTTGCCAGTAAATTGTAGCATCCATTTCGTTGAAAAATTTTTCATATCTAACTATTAGACAGTATCCAACATTTTGTGGATGCAATTTTCAAACGTCCACTACGCGGATCATCTTCAGTTGTCCATTACTTTGCATTTGTAGATGAAGCTCCACTATATACTTTTCATCTAATTAAAAAAAATTCTGTTGATGAAAAAGTTCATCACCGCGCTATATATTTAATGTTTATCCATTTCAATAACGATAGTGAATGAGCGTTCTTTAAATTAATGCTTACAAGAAACTGTTTGACAGATTAATTGGAAACTTCATGATCATTTATAAGATAGATGCTACATCATAAATATTTGAAATATTACTGCCATTTATTAGGTCGCGAACTTTTCAAATTGCCCTCGTATATTATAGCTGAGTCGCTACATAAAATAATGTTATTTTTTGTTTTGTTTTACTGGGTCGGGTGCCGAAAAATAATCGATGTACTGAATTTTTAGCACCGTCATCTTTCGTCAAACAAAATTCGTAGTGTAGTTGTTTTAACTAAAATTATGTGGGTGGTGAACGAATATAATAAATGATTTAATAAAAAGAAATCTAATATTCAAATTGCTTGCTTAATACACGAGTACCACACACACACACACACACACACACATACATAGATACATGTAAATATATACAAGCTAATTTTCTATTTTGTAATGTTCATATATCAATCTAACACTTTATAAATTTCGTCGCCAGCCAACCATATTTCCTCCATTTATTTGCTTATCATTATTCGATTGTTCATTGATTTATTATTATGTAAAATGTGTAGCTTTTTAAATTATTATTATCAGTGGTTTTGTTCCTATTTTTTTTTTTGTAGTTATTTTATTGTTATTGTTGGTTTATTACGTTTTAATTAGCGTTAAAATTCATGGTAATTATTATTCATCCATTAAATGTATACTCACAATTTTATGGATTAAGATACGTTTTTTCAAACGACCATTTTAATCTTAATTAATTGTTAAATTTTCATTTAGATTTAATAAACACGTGTATACCGATTTGCCGAATCGTTTGCAAATATTATTAACGACTCTCTACAAATGTATTTTTGTTATTGTTGTTGTTGCTTATTAAATTTAACTAGAGAAATAGTTAACTGAGTAACTAGAGGCAGCGCTTATAGGCGGCTAACACACCGTTATATTAATATATTTTTTTTTTTTTTAATTTATGATTATTATGATGAGAATGAGAATTGAAAGTAAAAAGTACTTATTATTCTACAAATAATTATTACAATTGAAATAATAATAATAATCAAATCTGTCCCCGATGTAACACTTATCAACAGCATAGATTCAAGGTTGGCGGGTATAAATTATTGCCTCTTTCGCCACTTGAAATTTTCATCGTTCTCTCTTGAAAAACAAAAATAACAAAAACAAAAATTATATTCGGTGTCTCACTTGGTTGCATTTAGTTTTGAAATTATCCAAAAAGATATAAAGTCTACTTAATGGTTTTATAATGATAAATAATCATCATTTTTCGTTTGTTTAATAGTTGATGACAAAAGAATTTAAGTTGATTACTTCATTCGTAAAATAATAATTTATTTTTTTTTTGTAAAATATTTGCATTTTAAATGAATATGAGTAAATTCCGTAAGACTCTATTAACAGCGTCGGTATGGCGTCTGGCGTCGTTTGCTGTCGTCGTTGTTGTTGTTGTTGTCGAACTACTGTCATACTGTATCAACATTATCAACAACTATATTAGGAGAAAATTCTAAATTTTAGTAGATTTTTATAAAATTCCGATATTAGTGGGTGGGTGGTGGTTGGTTTGTAGAAAGATAATATCGTTAAAATATTTAATAAAGACGGAAATGCTAAGATAAATTCGGTGGATATGTTTATTTCCGATTTTGATAAAAATTATCTTGAGAAAAGATATTTTTATTTAATTTTCATAATAAAATTAAATTTTCGCGTAAATTACTAATAATGTTCAAAGTAAAATTGTTGCGGTTTTATATAAAAGAAACGAAGTAGTAAGTAGTGAGACACACAGGGAGGAGGAAAAAACTTGGCTACTTTTCAAATTATTTTAAGTGAGTCAATTTATTTACTTTGTTATTTAGTAATAAAATGACACTGTGAAAATTTCTTCTTCCATTCGATTCGAAAATGAAAGAAAATTGTTTCTTTATTTCATTAATTGAAATAAAAATTACTATATTCTAACCATTTTCCACTAAAACGTTTATATTAAATGATAATTAAATTTCTACGTCATTATCAATATTGACTATTATTATATTAATTGAGGCCTTAGATTGTAGCAAACAAACAAGAATCGACTTTTATTTCATTGTCTATTAGAGGGGCAAAAAGTTAGCTTTTACCACAAAAAATCAATTCTTTCAGCGAAAGAATAGTAATCGTAACATCTGACCTGCTAATCGGTAATGTAGTTTGTGTTGTAAGACAGAAAGAAATATTCAAAACTTGAACCCCTGTTTACAACAGACGAGAAACACGCGATGAGTGGGTAGCTCGAGAAATTCCCCATAAACACCCCAGAAACTCGCTGCGAATTGCTCGCATACCGATAACGCAGACTAATTACGCATGCGTCGTCAAATAATCCTTAATTGGTGTTAGGAACGAACCTAATATTCTCTATATGGATCCATTCTTGGACATTATTAAACAGTTGGAATTTAATTTAAAAGTCAATCCAGTCGAGTTAATAGCATTTTTGTAATGCACATGCATATTGTGTAATTCTATTATAAACTTAATTCTTCGGATGGCGATGATAAATTTCATACCAACTACACATTTGAGTTGCTCTATAGAAATTACCCAGTTATCAAAAATTCATGATAGTAGTAGCGCCTATTTTAAAACATAAATAATAATTCTATCAATAGAACATTATATGAAAGTATCCTTAACTAGATATTCCCACGTTGTATTTGGGTGTGTACTCCATATATTGCCTTAAGTAATAATTTAAGTACAGTTATGCGACAAAATGAATAATGAAAGAATAAAAAAAAATAAAGAATTACCAATGAGAGGATAATATGTATGATTGGGTATATATACAATAACAATATAGTTAGTTGTGATTATCTTGAGGCATATTGTTGTGTTATTATATAGTGATAATGATGATAATAATATAGGTAGATATAAAATAACGATATGGATATTTATAGAAAAAAATAATAAATAAAATTTACAACATTATAACGTAATTTTCTTCTATTCTTTCGTCTTGTTTCACTCACTCACTTTATACTCATTCATGGATTCATTCATGCATGTGAAAGCGTTAAACAATAAACGATGAAAAATGACCGAAATTAAATAGATGCTCATCAATTTTGACCATTTTTATCTCGGTTAATATAGTAGGATCTCGATTATCTATTTGTTGATTAATCGATCATCAGATTATCGACTACTTTTGAAATTTTCGTGTTTCATGAGTGTACAAAACAAAAAAGTGACACTTCATTTTCAGTTGGTGGACAGGAGGGCGGACATCAGACATAAAATTACTGTTGCCAAAATGTGACAGATTTCTTTGAAGAAAAATAAGTAAAAAGACTTAAAATATGGGTTTTAAAATTTTATATTTGACGGATTATCCGTGTTTTTCCAAACAATCGTTCACCCTCACGCCCTTCCATTAAGACGGATAATCATGGTTCTACTGTAATCTAATCTAGTTTCATATTAAATATATGAATAACTTTTAATTATAATTTTTCTTTTGATACTTGAAAATGTATAAAAGTTCGACAACAATACATACCACCTACAACACAGAGTATCATGAAATTTACATTGAAAAGTTTCAGATAAACTTTCAGTTAGTTTTTCTTAAAAAAATTTCATTTTAATAAAATAGAGAAATCACCAAAAAAATTCAAAAAAAAAAATACCTAACGTCTGTGTAAAACTTGTCCTGTTTAATTAGATAAGAATCAAGATTAGATGGATTGACCAATTTCGATTGCGTCATCCTGATGTTTTGCCTGACCATAGCCAAATCTTTGTAAAATATAAAACAAAATAGAGGATAAGAGGAGGATAAAGGAAATTAGATGCGCAATAACGACATTATAATATAAAATTAATTACAATTTTTGTACATATTTAATGATTTATCAAAATTTGTAATTATTTTTTTAAAATAAACAAATTACACAAAAATAACACATTTATCAACAACGAAAATTGAATGAATTGAGAAACTGGTTTTGTTGTTGTGGTAGAGTCTGTATATACATAATTATGTATGTATGTATGTGTGTGTGTGTGTATGTGTGTTTATGTGTGTTTATGTATTAACAACTTTTCACAGACAAACAATATACTGCCTCCCACGCATCCATCATTACAAGTGCATAATTGCACAAGGTTAGTAGCGACCTTGCACTGTTGACCAAATAAGCCCAATCTACATATGTATGTATTATCGTTGTGTCTCCTTTCCAGCTATATTATTTAAATTATTTATATTCAATTCATCCCCTATTTTTATTATTATTATTTGAAAATTTCCTTCACACCCTATCAATTTTCAGATTCAATCTATATTTGATAAAATATTGGTTGGTTAAGGTTGGTATTTTGTTTTGTTTTTTTGTGCGTGTATGTGTGATAAAATAAAATGTGTCGTATCCAATCAAGTTTGTTCCTTTATAACCTAGCAACACAAGATTGATTGGCCATTCTTGGGGAAATAGATTGATATTGGTTGTGACATGGTACGCCTCTTTTCACTTATACACAATTTTAACACTGTTATTGGTCAGTATTTGTTTTGTGTATTAAAACCTAATTATTTTTGAGATGGAGAGAGGTCCATTATTGTTGTGTATTTACAAAAACGTTTCTTTATTTTCTTTCTTGCTACTACTACTACTGCATGGTTTGTGTTTGAAGAAGAATTTTTCGCAAAAAGATGTTGACGTAGTTGATGATGATGATGATGATGCTGATAGCGGGTTGGTTTGTTCGACTTTTTGGGTCTTTGACCGTGAAACGTTCAACTGATGCCGGCGATCATCGAACTTGAATTGTCAACTCTCTATACATTGGAGTTTTGTGATTTATTTTTTTTATTCTATCAATAAAAGTCATTATTTTATAGCGTTTCATTAGTGTATTAATTGAAAATGTACCTAATGAATAGAAGGAGTTTTTTATGACTTCCTAAAAAACTGTTGAAACTTTAAATTGAGAAAGGGAAAGTACAATAATTCTTTATAACAGAAAATTTGATTCATTTGTATGGTTAAAGGCAACGTTAACATTAACTTTGATAAAATATTAATCCTATAATGTGTGTTATTTAAACGGCCTCCAGCAATTTGAGTAACTTTTATACCACCTTAGTGATGAGTGTAACCGACTAATTGTGAGGCTTTCTAAGTTTCGACTTTGAATCAACCTGATGTTCTTCATTGACGGAATTAAAGACTACTTTAAGTCTAGGACGATGCTGCTAAGCCTAAATTTAGGAATAGAACATAAGCCAGGCTTTAATTGACCATGCAGTATGAGTATGACGAGACGATTTATGTTTTTTGCAAATGGAGTAGAGTGTATAACATTTTATAAATTCATCGGGCGAAAACTAGGTCACTGTAGAGAGCGTCCCCTACTCTTTATAACTCATACGTGCTGTTATAGAATCTACCGCAACGAAGACTGGCAAAAGTAGGGCATGCTAATTGCCGGTGTATTTATTACAGTCACAGCACTCTAATCTGATTTTTTTAGAATTTCAGCGATATTTCTTTCTGTGATTAAAACAAAACTCAGTTTGGCGTTTCAAGGAAACAATTATGTAATTTGATGTGTTGTGTCAAAGGTATATAGTATAGATTGATAACATCTAGCCTATTATCTAGATCCTCTTGAATTTTCACATTATTTCTTCAGTTCTCGTTTTTGAATATTAATTTCGTTCTGTTCTTGTTATTTATGCACTGATTTGAAATTAAATTAGTCAACTCAGATTCGGTTGACTATAAATTGTTCTCCCATTAAAAGTAGTTTCATCAGTTGATGATGATGATTTAAAAATATCCAAACACGTTCCCAAAATTCAAATTTGATAACAGTTTTCTTATTCCAAAAGCTCAATGTTAAAGCTATGGTTTTTTTTTTCTACATTATTCATCAAATTATATAAAAAATTACTTAATTATTCTAAAATATACTAACAACAAATACAGGATGCTTTATAGATTCAGACAGATTTTTATCTATTTTGATAATTATTGTATGATAGTAATACTAGTTAAGGTCAGAAGGTTTTGCACATTTCGTTACGGTCGTGCAACCCGTCCGTCTGTTTGCATCACTTTTATTTGAAAAAAATAAAAAAAACTACATATCATAAAATTATCTGAAATATTACAGTTAGAATTCACTACAATTTACTTAAGTGATATTTTAGTGTATTGGTCAGTAATTGTACAAATTAGATAGATTTCTAGGTGTGTTATGTATTAACAGACAGTTAATGTCACTTTTTTGTTGACCCCTTATACTTGGTTTTCTCTTAAAGAAAATAAATCTTTAATTTTTTATGATTAAATTCTATGTTTAGACTCTCTACGCTACGAAGTATAGCAACAACAACAACAGTATGGTTAAATCTTAAGGGATTCATGACAAGATCAAGATCTAATTTAGATTAAGAGATTCCCTCTCGTTTAATTTCTAATTAATTGAATGTGAAATTGTTTTATAAATTGCCAAGACATTGAGAAATGGGAAATTTTAACATTTTAATAACACATCATGCTTCTCATACAGTTACTTTGTCTTATGTCAAAGCTCTTTTTGTCTTGACTTATCATGTATATATTCATAAATTGACGATATAGCGAAGAACGAGACTATTTCTTTTAATATTTTATATATACCTATCTAATATAGCTGTATTTCGTTCATTTCTCTCCCGTTTTTCTTTTTTTTGCTTTTAATTTTCTTCTTGGCTTGAAAGTGAGAGTTTTTCCTTGAAAAGCAGAGAAGCAAAAAAAAAAAATAAACGGTCCGTCTATGTAGGATTGGTTGTTGGTGTAAATCAGGGTGGTACTTTATAAGACTTGAATGAATTTCATTGGAAACGCCCAAATGATCTCTTACTGTTTTGTCGATATACAGGTTGATACATTTCAAGTAGGAATATTGGAGGAATTACAAGAAACTGGATTGTCTACTTACGGATTCAAAATAGATATAGGTACAGAAAATGGGTAATTAGGTATTTGTACAATTATTCATCCTCAATAGCTGTATTATACAGCTGCAAGAACCGAGACAGTCTTCAAGCTTTCGTCTGAATTGAAAAGAGATGCTTGGTGAAATCTTTGTAAAATTATCCACCTTCAAGACTGTCCTATGTTCCTAGATGAAATGTCTCAACCTGTATATGTTAACTTTCAACTTTATACTTGTTAAATTATCTGTTAAGATAAACATAACATGTACGAGAGAAAGTTATCGTTATCGTTATAATTAAGGTGCTCTTTATTTTTTGTATTTTGTTTAATTTAAATCAACATTTATTTTGTCTGACGAAGAAACATTATTATTTATCAATGATACAACATTAGTAAGGTTTCTGTTTTGTTATTGTATTGTCAAATAAATTTTTGTTCAAACACGAACAGCAAAAAAGATATTTTTGTAAGATTTCGTTAATTTTACGTCGTTTTTCATTTTATATAACAAATAAATAGGTATACTCGTATACGTGCGTAGGTTGATAAAAGTATTACATTATAGATTTCATAACAATTATAAGAATTGACGTAGGTATTTTTCCTAAAAACAAAATCAATAGAATTTCAACCCTCTTCAACATTAAATATAAAACAATCAAAATTTGATTGTATCATTAATATTTAATATGATTCCTACGGATACACATACACAAAAAAATATATATAGGTAAATCGAGACTAAAGTCACGTATACTCAAACAAATCTGACCTGACCTAACTTAACATTAACACATTAAAACCGATAATAATTGAATGATAAGAGAAACATTAACATTTAATGCAAGATCACGAATTATAGTGAATCAAATCTAATGTGATCGACTTGACATCAAGGGAGCAGAAACGATAAGAGTAGAGTGTCAGTTTTAAACCAAAGTATAGGTAACCTTGAAAATATGTGGTTATCCGTCATCTTTTTGTCTTGTCAGTTCACTGGACCGACTTGTTTTCATAATTGTACTACAACAACAACAAAAAAAACTGACCTTACTGTTACTAACTTAAATATAATTTCTTAGCGTATGTATAACTTCAAAAAAGTAATGTAGCATAGTTACAAAATATAATTAAGGATGACTCATCAGCAAATTTTGCCAACTAATAGACAAGAAACAGAACTACTTAGGTGCTAAAGGATATAGTTATTTCCATCATTTTTGTTAATATAAATATGGTACTAGAAAGGCGATAAAATCAATAGTTTTGTCGACCTAGACCAGGAACCTATGTTGCTGAAGGCTATAGAAATGTAGAAAATTACTAATGCCCAATCCAAATACGAAAAACATTCACCTTCCTTATAGATTGTTCAACAACCAGGACCGTATATAAAGGGCTCCCAAAACCACCTACGTACTGAACTATTTGTCTATTTTATTGATGTTTCTAACATGTATATAATTTGAGTAAGGGCCTAATTGCACACAGGGCCCTGAATATATTTGAACAATTCTAATAATAAATGTGCTTATATTTATATAAACATTACGAATATCAATTGTGTCTGAAATAAATGTGGGGGAGATCTATTAATTTTAAGGTAATAAAACCGACACTGACTGATACATATATGGTAAGAATCAATTAATAACGAACCGAACATCTGGATAAAGGTGTAACTAGTCATAAGTATATATGTTATCAACTTTATCTGTCTCTCTCTCTTTATGTGTGTGTGTGTGTGTGTGTGTGTGTGTGTGTGTGTGTGTGT
>JAZBGY010000639.1:0-15045 GCA_037414755.1 Lydus trimaculatus | reverse complement strand
TGTGTGTGTGTGTGTGTGTGTGTGTGTGTGTGTGTGTGTCTTTTTAATATGGACAAATAAATACGCACTTTCACTTGTTAATAAAAATTCAAGTGTCATGTTTCCCAATGATGGTTAATTCTCATTATCAAAAAACGCTATACGCTTTCTTACGGTTTTTCCAACATAGATCTGATTTGATTGGTTATACACCTACAAGTATAGTGGCTGTGTCTCTCCCTCTTAATTTTATTGTCGGTACTTAATCGGTCAAGTTGAGTTTGGATGAGTATAATGTAAAAAGTAATCCGTCTACATTTTTGCTAATTTTTCTATAGTTAATTGTTATAAAACCGTTGTTATTAAAAAAAAAAGAATAATAATTAACGTCGACCATATGGTGTTAATTTTTGTACATACCATACATATTCATTATTGTAGTTTATTTATCATACTATAACGTATTGATCATATCAAATAATTATTTAATTTTCTAGTAGTTACAATTACTGATAGATAGATGATAGTAGTGACGGAAATTAAGAAAATTATTCGACACTATTATTATTAAACAAAATAATTATCCATTCTATGCATGACGTTTGATAATTCAATGTTGATTATTTTCTTTATATAATTATTACATATGTAGGTATATTACCTTATGTACATATCTGTATTTAATAAATACTATGTTTTATACCAATATTACATCATGGTAATTCAACGAATTAAATAATAATAATACTGATGATGATAATAATAACATTAGGTAGTGGGCCGCAGTTACATTTATATTTTTCTTTTGTTAAATTTCATTATCGTTTATTATAATCAAAAGTATGGTTGAAAAGATATCGTTTATTATTATTTTATATGTTTGTCAGTCAGTCTTTTAATGGTTTTCTTGTTAGTTTAGGTATTGGTGTGTATAGTAGACTCATCTAAATTCTGCATGTTTTTCGGAACAGACAGGAAATCACAAATGGAAAAGTGAAAGTTAAACACGTCAAGGTCTCAACAAAACATTTCAATTTTATTATAAATTATACATTTTATTTATTTATTTATTTTCAATAGAATTCAATACAAAAAAAAAAGAAATATAGAATAATATCAGCAAAAAAAAATCAACTTTTAACAACCAAACCTATTACAAAGTTTATAAATCAGAAAATTGTAGAAAATCATAAATTTACACTTTTTCACATCAAATAGAATTGCTTAATGTTGCTGAAAGATTTTATTACATTTCTTTCAAGTTGAAGATCAATTTGTTTGCACGTTTTCAATAACAATTTTTTAAAATATGGTGAAAGTTTCACTATACGTACAACACCCAACAGCAACGACAACAGCAGTAAAAAAAAAATTGGCATAAAATTAGCCAACTTTAGCTAGTCTTTCGTAACAAAAGAAAAAATAATACGTGCTTAATCTAACTTGTGTCCCTTTGGAAAATTTAGTTGTTTAGTTAAACAATTAATACAACTTTCTAAACGATCCGTCTAATTTTTGTTTATTTGCTAAATTAGATACTATTTTTTTTTTGTGTTGTTTTTTTACATATTGTCAACAGAGGAAGTCACACCGGATGCGAATACATCATTCAATGAGAAAGATTATTTATGAAATTGAACATTTTAGAATGTTCAACTTCATTCTGTCGTTTCTTCTAGATCAGTGGTTGTTATAATTTCGTGAGATAATTTCATAGAATCTCCTAAAATGTTCCCAATATTGCTATTTTACTTAAAGTTGAGAAAAGGATGTTTGTAAATAAGGAGAAGGCTCCGTAGAGTATTCGATAAGACTTCCACGAAAAAAATTGGTTTGGGAACCACTGCTCTAAATGAAAGCCTTTATTGTACTAAAAGATACTGCTTCATTAATTTGAAACGGAAAAAGCCCCCTTTTAAATGAATTTAGGAACAGAAAAAAAGAACCGCCACTAAGTCCCGGGTGATTTTCCCTTCCTAAGTCTCTACTTAACGTAGACTTTGATTTAAAGAAATCCTATATATTTTTTTCGAATATTAAACTATTTCGGTACGTACTCAATTTTTCTTATATAAATGAGTTATATTTGCAAGGGACAATGTTAACGTTAAGCCGAGTTTAAGGGAGAGTGAGGGAGTTTAAGGAAAAACAACAAAGACAATAAAAAATCGAAACAACCGTATGATAAAAGAGATCTCTAATAGTAAAAAACAGACGAATCAGAGGAGCAGAAATATAAAAATAGAAAAATAGCCTAGAAACAAAATAAAAAAAGGAAGAAAAGCTTGTTTCTCAATCAATAAGTTCCTGTCAACACTGATAAGGCTCTTTTTTTTTCAAAAAAAATTTGGATCGGATTGTGAATCGAAATTTGATGCTCACTGAATGCAATTAATGTCAAACTTAATAACAAATAGACGTCACTTTTATTGTTGTAGAATTCAGATAAGTTTGTATTAAATATAGAGAATTATGAGAAAATTAAGCATGAAAATTGTTAAATCACCGAATGATAATAAATCAAAAACAAAACACATTTAATGATTACTGTATAGTAATTGTTGTTGTTGTTGTTGTAACAATAATACATAAGGAAGTTTACAGAGGGCAAAATTATTCTGATAAACCCTTCTAGTTGTAATTTACGACTTAAGTATATAATTTTCACTATAACCAACAGTGGAAAATCGCATTGTTTTAAATTTAATCATTACTATTATCGATAGAACGATTTACAATAATTAAATTCTATTGTATTCAAATCTAAATGATGTCATTATTTTTGTTATAATAATAATCATTTAAATTACAATTTAGCAAAAAAAAACGAAAGTGATGGTCAAGATTGTAATCTCTTATCATTCTTTGATTTATTAAAAAAAAATCAAATATCTAAAGTTCTCTAGAATTTTGTTTATACTTCATCTATTCGAAATGTATCAACTTGACTTTAATCATTGACAATAGACTATTATCTACCGTAAGAAATAAATTGTTGGTATCAAATTGTACAGATCTACCTACCGTTAGTAGTAGGATCCAAGATCATTGAAGTCTTGTTGACAAATTGAAATAGATGGAGTGTAAAATTTAATTTAAAACAAAAATAAAAATTATAAGTCATTTGAAAATCGATTGCCTGCGGTAATAATCCATGGACAACTCAATTTTGTTAATTATTGAATTTAAACAACACCAACAATTCAATTTTAATGAAATAATAATAATAATAAGATTACATGTTTGTTGTCTTTAATTCGCAAAAATTTTACTATAATTACAATCAAAATTGAAAAGTCATTATTCTAGAACGTAAAAACAATGAACGGTATTATTATTATTATTATTATTATTATTATTATCATCATCATCTGTATCTATCTATAAAGATGATGAGCTAGATTATCTAATAATATTTGAAATTTTTTTGTTACTAAAATTACAACATTCCAACATTAAACACCTGTGTATATGTCTGTTGTTGATTCTGACGTGACCAATAATAATATTTTTCTATAAAACAAAAATCTACTCATGTCATGGAATGACATTGATTGTTTTAAAAGAAGAAATATTGATAGAAATAATGAATTTTATTGTTCTTTTATTTGTTCATTAAAGTTAAACGATTAATTAAAGAATTAATAAATTCTCTTTTGATATTTTTTTTCTTTTGTAACTTCACCTGACAACTACGCTTTGATTGATGAATAGTAAAGAGAAACAAAAAGACACTCATAAATTGTATTTTATTGTGTAAAACCAAATAAATCTCAGATTTTATCGGTTTTTGAAATCTTGTTCTATAAAATTTTGGCTATACGATGATATTATAGTAAAACAATTATGACTTGACCAATTATAATCAATCTCATGTTTCGTAGTATTTGAAGCTTTTGATAGATGTCGCCTTTATTGGGCTATAATGTCAAGTCAAGTTGTACTAGAGATCACAGTGATACTAATGTGCTGTGATGGGGATATCGCTTCCCCTGACGAATTTTTGATAATTGCCAATAGTATTGAAATCTTAAATATGGGCGGGGCTAAAAAAACAATCAGTGGCGTCAATAAATTTTAAAAATTTACATACAAATAAATACGAAATTAAAACAATTTATTATTAATTGAAAGTATCATACAATAATAGATGTTAATTAATTAATTATTGTATGATACTTACAATTGATAATAAATTGTTTTCGTATTTATAAACAAATTTAAAATCTATTCTCGGCGCTACTGAATGTCATTCTAAACAATCATGGCTGAAAGTTGAATACTATTGGCAATTATGCAAACCGCAGCCGCCTCGAGGGCAGGTACGAAAATGAGCGATTTCCCCTCTCAGCCCGAAAAGTGCGGTATTACTCTAGATAGGATTACTATGTATAGTTGTTTCAGCACTGACAAACATCACGACGTGGGAGAAGGGAGTACAGAGTAGGATGGACAACATACTTGCGGGCGCTGTAATGAAATGAGATCGGAATATGTTTAGGCTCCACCTTACTAATGTTTATGTCGGATAAAAACAATTAATTTTCTACCTACACTAACACTGAAACTTTGTCACTATACTGTCCAGTTATTATTGTGAAAGTGACTTATTACTCGATGATTAATGGTGTGTTGCATTATAGTTAAACTATTAATAGAGCTATACGAGGGATGACAATTTAATTCCCAGAAGGCACCTTTGAAAAATAGACCAGTGAAAGTGGACACTAGTATCTATCGTATCCTTCAAGATAGTCCCACTGTGAATCTATACATCTTTACTGTTTAACTACCTAACTCACACTGAGTTCCTATAGAAAATGTTTGTCCCTTCCAAAAAGACAGGCTGATCTAATTCACTAATTGATTTTTCGAATGATCCTTACACAATATCTGAGGGGTCCTTTTCTAAGAATACAGAGTCTTATAATCATTTCAGCAGTATCGAATAATGTTGCTTGTTCTTTTTTTGTTCACTTCGGGGGGTCGTCTGTTATATTTTCTGCAATACAAACAAAATTCAATTTTTCCATAACATCTTCATTATATGCCATTTTCAACAGTTTTTGTAGCGTTTTTATTTATTTGTAATGTATACTGCAGTTATTTTCGTTTGGTCACCTTGACTAACTATAATCGATAGTGCACATAAAAATGTTGGTTGTCAAAATGAAAATGTAAAATAATGTTTACAATGTAATATCTCGTTTAATTAATAAATAAAAAGGGTGTAATTATAAATATCAATGGGACATGCGTGTATAACGACTGAAAGTAACTGTTAGAATATGAGCGGAAATGAAGAAAAATAAAACCACAATAATTGCATAATCACTTGTGCATGAACGTTAGATTAAATTATATGGAACTTAAAGTTAAGTTGATTAAATCATTACAGATTGACTATAATATATTTAATAAACCGATAAAAAAATTATAATAATTGAAATCATTATATTTTCTTCATATAAATGGGAGTAATTCAAATCTTATTGACATTGAGGTTTGTTGACACCTTATTGTTTACTTTAATGATAAATAGATAACAATGAATTGTTTGAGAAATCAGTGTTGTTTTTATGAGAAATTATGAAATTATGAATTTATTATTAATAATAATAATTGAATGGTTATTAATTTTGCCACTATTGAGCATAATTTTTAGAACTATCACCTAATTTTTTTATCGAAATAGTAAACAATAAAGTAATGAAAAATTAACAATTATCCACACATATTACAATAGTTATAAATATTTATTATTATTATTGTAATAGATTTTAAAGATTTTATGTTGGTCATAAATCATTTTAAATTCATTTTATTTTATTTTATGAAAAAAAAAATTGTAATAATTAACAAATATGTTATTATTTATTGTTTTTATAAAAAGTCTGAAAGATTACTGTGAATGGATTATAGAAAGATTGCAAACAAACAATATACCACGCCTGGTTGTGGATTAAACATGCATGCATACAAGTGGAAAAAAAAACGAAGATCTAACAAAAAAACTAAACAGACACAATAAAAAAAAATTAACAACAAAACACTCGCTTTGCCGCTTATTGCAATAAATTTACATTGCCCATTACAGTAATTACAAATGCGGTTGTACAAAGTATATAATCGTTGATGTTGTTTTTTAAAAATTTTTAGAAATATGTAAGTGTGTACAATATAAACCCTTTTGAATTCCAGAAAATTATTTCTAATTTCATAAAAATAAAGAATCTTATAGATATTGAAATCGCAATGTTGATTCATCATTTATTTATAATTTAAATAACAAATAATGGCGACCATTATATATTGAAAATTTTTTTAAAATAAAAAAGAGAGAACACCCGGTATATTCTACTAGTTGATTAACAACAATTGTATAACGTTACAAAATAAAATATGGACGACGACGGGAAGGCGAAAAAAAAACATTAATATAACGTGCCCGGCACTCAAACTGTGTCAACTTTACCTTGAATAACAATTACCTGTATTTCCTTTTCGATTTTTTTCGTATGAATCATATTACGACAGATTTTTGTGCACAATAATACCGTTTTTCCCTTTCTTCTCATGCTATATTATTATTATTATCATTATTATTAACAATAATACAGTAAGAGAAGGGTGATAAATTTTTACAATTTTGAAAACCATACAGTCTCTAAAAATACGTTTGGACTAGTTAAAAAATGCATATAGGGTTGAAAGACTTGTTTGAAATTTGCATTCAATAGAATTATAAAAGAAGAGGGTTAGTTTTGTTGAATTCTGATGATGGGAATTTACTGTTTTTTTGTTTTGTTTTGTATTGTTTTGCAAATGATGTTGCTGGAAACTTGATTTTTAACGACAAATAACTATTGATAGTTAAATTTTTTTTAATTAATTAAGTATTGATTTTATGTAAGAAAAAAATTTAAATTTTCCATTATTTATAAGTTGTTTTTGTTCTAATTTCAAATTTTAACAAAAATTTTAATTTATTTATTTATTTATTTATTTTTATTTTGTTTCTTGTTGTTCTAGGTGAGTTTCTACAACAACCAGTTTTTTTGGGTGGATATTTTCGTCAGTTAAAAGAAACGGTTTGTTCTATTTTCTTTATTCACCAATTATATATACTTGATCTGTTCTAACCTTGTTTGCTTTACTTATGGAAATTGTAAAGTTGATAGATTTGTTTTGCGAAAGTGTATCGTGTAGATCGAAATTTATTGTACTGAAAATGATGAATAGGTTATACAAATTGTTGTTGTTTCAATCAAAATTATACTGTGTGTATCGTGTAAATTTTTGCCACATTCCTTCAACCGTGTTATGTTGAAACCAAAGAATTTACACACCGTGTAAATTGAAGGCTAGACACAATTGTCTTGTAACGAAACGTTAATGTAATAATTTTAACATCGTCTGTTTCCTATGACGATCTGTTGTTGCGATTTTATTGTCAAATCGGCTAACTTGTATTAGATCGCGTATACAATAGCATTCGAATATTTAATAAATTTGGTTTCAATTACAAATAAATGATTTACAGAGTGAATCAGCCGAAGCTACAGTTCCCATATTTTTCAGAGAAACGAAACAAAAGTAAAAATAGAGAATACTCTATCTAAAAATGACTTGATAGCAAAATGGACCTTATCGATAAAAGCATTCCTAAAATCAAAAAAAAAAGTCAATAACTCTTAGAATCCATACAAAAATAAGCAAAGAACCACGACAGCTGTAAGTCCGAAATGTGTAGATTATGATAATATTTTTTTGTTTTCAAAAATTGTCATTTTAATTGGAAAAAATTTCGTAATTTGAGTTAAAATTCTATTTATACACGTGATTAAACTGATTGAGATTTCTTGTCGTATGGACTAATTCAATAAACAACAAAAGTAAACAACTGGCAATTGTTTAATGGAAACATCGGCTACACGCGTAAAAAAAACAATAACAGAAAAAAATACGTATTTCAAATAAATTCGTCACCACATCTGACAATGAATTTCATGTCAAGTCAAGATAAACAGTGTAACTGACCTCTAAAAGTAGGTCAACTAAAATTAATTAAAATGCGAAACATCGAAAAGTATTCGATTTTTTTTCGATGAAAATGACGATTTTCGAAAACGAAAAAAAATTATTGTCATAATCCACACATTTCGGAGTTTCAGCTGTAGTGGCTCTTTGCTCATTTATGAATAGGTTCTTGGTGATACTGACTGTTGTTTTCGTTTCAGAAACACTTATCAATAAGGCTCATTGTGCAATCAAGTCATTTTTAGACAAAGTACTCTATGTTTTTGTTTCGTTTCTCTAAAAAATACGAAAAACTGTAGCTTCAGCTGATTCATCCTGTATATAGATTCGTATAATTTTTGTTTATTAAAACTTGTTATTACAATTATTACAAAATGTCAGTTGTTATAAATTTTACAAAATGAAATCAATCTATTGGTGACATTTAATTATTACTTTTGATTTTCTCTATAAATCTTTAAATTAAATTTTACGTTAACAATTTTTAGTGGTTTTGTATAAAATTTATAATAATAATAATAAAGCATTAATTGCTTCTTTTTTTAAGTGTTTCCTTGGTAATCAGAAGTCCATTCGTATCTTGATTGAAAATAAATTTAAAATTAGAAGATTTTTTTATATTAATTTATTCTTCTTGATTTCGTAATCAAAAAGGTTGTTTAATGTTTGTTTTTTCTTTCTTTTTTCTTCACATAGGTTTGTAAGAAAGAAGTTTGCAATTTTATTCTTTCGATAAGCACACAATTGTGTCTAGTATTTTTTTCTTTTTCTTTTTAGATCAAAATCTTAATTCTATTGTGAAACAGGATGCAATTATATTAAAACTGTTGAAATAATTGCCCTAAGATAGGTATAATCATTAATTAAAATCACGTTATCCTCTTAATTAACTAATGATGAGCAATTTTTTTTTTTTGTATAAAAAGATTGTTCCGCCAAAAAATCTTTTCTAACCAGCCCCAAATACGCCGCCAATATTATACTTTATACAATACGCACACACTATATATACATATACAAGGTGTGAGAGTGTTTGGGCGGCGGCCAGGTTTCTCTCTAACTATCTATCTTTTTCTATTATCTTTTGCTTTACTTGTGCCCTTGACCCTTGTCGACTAACCTGCCCCACGGCCGCAGCTCGATACCAATATTATATCTCTCTAAAACATAATACACACACCCGCCGCCAACACTATGCTGACTGGCTGGATATACTATCGATCGTTTTTGTATGATGATGATGGTGGTGGTGGTGGTGGTTTTCTACCATTGCCGACGTCGACAACGACGCCGCCCCTTTCTCTATCTCAAAAACACTATCACTGTCACGCATATACATCGATATTGTTATTGTTGTTTTTCATATACAAACATTTGAAGATTTTTTATTCATTTTTATTTGAATGAAATTCCAAATATTTTGTCTAAATTATGTAGGCAAGTATGTGGTAATATAAGCTTGCCGATGATGATGTTGATGAATTCTCCCCTCACGCACACATCTATACAGTAAATCATTAAAATGTTCCCAAAGCACGTATAGATAGATAGATAGGGCGCCGTTTCCTTCTCTTCCCTCGGATCGACCAAAACACATGGAAAAACACCCCGATTCTACCAACAACTATTTGTTTTAAAAATTTATTAAGTGAAATTTGGAAATTGAAATTCATCGAAAACACATCATCATCATTACCACCCACACGTTTTTTATCTTGTATTAAAACCGACTTAAAAATGAACAAAAAAATTTTTTGATAAATTTTGTAGTACCGGAAAGTAAATTTCCTCATGACTGTTGAACAGATGTCACTCTAATATAAAACAAAAAATATCTAGAAATAATGGAAGAAACAAAAAACTTGTCATATATGGATAGATTTCGTTCATAAATATTTGGAAATTTAACATTTAACAACAACCAAAAAAAAATACACAAAATCAATAAAAATCTTAGAAAGTTTTGCAAAATTTATAGGCTTATAGCTAAAAAATTTTCTAGCCTTAAATCAGTTGATGACAGTTCTCATTAAAAAATAGAATGAAATAAAATAATGGTGAAACTACTAATTTCGAGTTTTATCCATCATTTTTAACAAATTAACAATACTTTATAAGTGCACGCCTGTGGAACAAATAAATGAAATAAAAATAATATAAAAAAATATGGACAACAATATAGGGCTATATATCATTTTTTTTTATGATTATATTTTAAATTAAATGTTAACCATTTTATATAAATTTTAATTAGAATAAATTAAATAGAATACGGTGGGAAACATTATGAATTTAATTATTGCAAAATTTTATAGAAAAAAAAAATTATTCTATTAATTTTTTTTCCCAAAATGTTGGTTTTATTATTATTATTTCTATTATTATTATTATTATTATTATTATTATTTCAAGGTTTTTGTTGATCGATTTTTCGTTAAATTATTCAACAAAAACTGATTATTCTATAGATTTCTAACAATTATTTACATAATTGTAAAGTTAAAAGCATTCTAGCTTGCTAAAAATTATTATTATTATTTATCTTACAAATATAAATAATAAGAATAGAATAATAGAAATATTTAACCAATGATAGCACTTTTGATTACTCCATGTACCGTTAACATTTATTAATAATGTTAGTAATAATAATAATAATAATGATAACATACAACATAATAGATTATATGTATTCATATGAAAGCACAATTTATTTTTTTATGTTAATCAATGAACGTTCGTCAATCCACAAATCAAAAATTGTTGAACAATAAAAAATATTAATGGATGATTGTTTTTTTTCTTCTTTCTTTTCTATAATCATTGGCAGAGTCGGACTCGAATCATTTAAAAATTTTAGAAAGTACAGTCAGATGTGGAAAACATTTTTATTGGTGAGAAATTTTACTAGTTTTACATAGTTTGGTGTTTGGATGATTCTTTTTCTTTTGCTCAATATAACTGTTCCTTTCAATCGAAAATCTAGTTTATATCCATCATAAAATCTTCACTATGTCAAATTTTTATGTTTCACCTAACTTAATGAGTAATTTCAACTTAATTTTAGTTTTGTCAAAAGTTTTAGTTTCATTGTTTTATTTAGTTTAAAAGTTTATTTATAAATGATGGTCGTGTAAAACACGTGAATAACACATGATAGTTGTCAAAATTATTTGGTAGTAGGAATAGAAAATGACGATTTTGACAATGTAATTAGTCGCAGTAAATATAGCAAATTTAGTATCGTGTATAATGTAAATGGGTGATTTGGATACTACCTACTACACTACAAAGCTAACAATAGTTTTTCCCCCGATCGATGTTCAGATGTTAGTTATTCACTTTCATTAGATTAAAATTTTGAAAATTTATGTGAACAATCGAGTAAATCAGATGAGATTTATTTATTTTTTACAATTCTAGTTTTTTGTACGCCTGTTTCTTCTGCATTACTAGTTTTTTACATTCCAAATTGGTTTTTAGAGCAGGGATTCTCAAACTGTGTTCCGCGAAAAATCTCAAACACCAAAGATAACTAAGGTGTTTAATGAACATGCTCCTTCCGTCCGGATTATTCAAACTAAACTAGATAGATTTAACTTTTAGATAAGAATGTATAAAAGCTGATGTACACAGACAAATTTGTGAGCACTGAGTCTAATGAAATATTTGTCGAACTACTTCCCAAGTACTATAGTAAAATTCTGACAGAAATACATCGGTCGAAAACTGCGTCACCGTCCCCACTTCTACAACTCATATATTATTTACATGTTGTAATGGAACCCCCACCACATCAACCGAACACCGACCGTGTCAGCTGATTGTGTATTTCTGATGGAATAGTACTTTAATAAAAATATCGATTTGCCAATTGAAATAAACCTAATGTCAGAGCGCTAACAATATAAGCTCTTATTGTGATTCTTTGTACTTCTGCTATGTTAACTAAATTTGAATCTATCCTCCGGAATAATTTTTTGGGTAGGACTAAATTAAACGTTTATCTAACAGTAGTCCAAAAAGGTTACTAGAATTTTAATCCTCTTCGTTGCTCATCTATCGATGTAGATTAGGATTTTCAGCTTATGCTTCCATTAAAATCAAATTTACTAACAGTGCATAGTATTTGCGATAAGTGGATGTCCAGGAATATAGTTAAGGCTCAGTCTGAGATAAATGTCTTTAGAAAGGGAGGTTCTATGGCAAAAAAAGCTTGAAAATCGCTGCTTTAGAAAGACAATGTTGTTGTTCCTAGTCTAGTATAAATGTGCGATGATATGAATGACAGTTGTTATCCCTTCGTGGTTTGTATAATAACTGGCCAGCTGATAACAAAGTTTTTAGACATATAGAGCGTCCTGTTATGATTTGCGAAATTTTATACTTGGCATTTTTGCAGATACCGAGTAAACATTTTTTTAATCTGGGATACAAATAACTGTGGGGATCGTAAGAGTTTATAGTCTGTCTATAGACGACTTAACTTTTAAACTATAAAAGTAACAACATTAGGGCTATAATAAAGAAAATATCAACGTTTTTTCTAGAAAATAAATGAAAATCCTAAATCTATTCGTTTAAAAATTGAAAAATCTACAATATATCAGTTTACTTTAACTTAAGATTAAATCTAAAGACGCCCCATCTACAAACACATTGATTTATCGACAGGCATGTTGAAGTGTTTATAGGTACTGTCAACAGATGTTTCTGTTAAGAACTGTACAGATCATTAATTCGTCTATCAATACACATCTATCGATAAATCAATGTTGGAGAGGTTTTGTTTTTTTTTGTTTTGTAGAACAAATTCAAAATTTTGTTGAAAGAGAACATTTTTCAGATAAATAAGAGAGAAAACTGAAACTTCTACGAAATGTTGTTTTATTATTTGCAAACTCAAAAAAAGGTATACCGTCTGTCTGAAATTATTCGAATTATAGAAGTGACAGAACCATGAGTAGAACAAAGAAGTGCTCTAAAAAGAGACAATAGAAACGATATGATGGGAGGTATTGGAGGGAGAATAAAACACTACATAAAAAAAAAATATATGCCTCTCTTTTTGTTATAAAACAATTCAATCGGATACTTTGTCTTACATACCTACAGTTTGATGTAATATTTCAAAAAATTTCAGACACACTGTATAATGAAATTGATTACAACGTTGACGTTTTACTGCTTGTTTAACTCTCACCAAATGAAATCAATTCCAATACAAATATTTGGTTATCCAATAATTTCAAATTTTACTCATTGATACGACAACCATAGGCGTCGATATAAACGTGTCAAACTAATTTTAAGAATAAGAAAAAGAAAAGTCGCTTTTTACTAAAGAATTTTATAGATCAATACCGAAATTTAGAATTATATGAATTTTTATTGAAAATATTTGCAATTATCATCTTAAACCATGTACGCCACTGTTTATTCATAGGTGTATGTATGTATAACGTTACTATAGTAACGCATATTATAGTGTACAAATACAGTAAAGCCTCTCTATGGGGCATTTTTTTTGTTGAAAAAAATCAACCATTTTGTTTATATATTTTTTTTAATTGTTTTAAATAAGGAATAAATACGTCCTTGTTGTTGATTATAACAAATATTATTTTCACGTTATCTTAAAACTACTCTTATTTTATCGTAGATCTTTTAATTAAAAAATGAAGAGATAAAGATTTGTCGACAATTTTATAATTAGTTTAATAATTTTTTCCTCCAGTATAGCTGTGTATTTTATAATTTGTTGTTGTTAATAATAATAATAATAATAAAAGTAAGTATTTTATTTGTTATTAAATAAAATTGATTAATAATTAAGTTTTGTTTTTTAAATCTATTGTTGTTATTTTTAATATAAATTTAAGATTATTTATCATCAAAATAAATAATAAGAAAATCTATAAAATATTTGTTAGTATTATAGTAAATAGGTAGATAGGTATCGGTAGATAAATAGAAGAGACAACAAAACATAATATACATAGAGAGTAACATTGTGAATAAACAGTTAACTCTTACTTTATAGCTTGACATTGATAACAGCTTTCGCGAACACGACTATATTGAACGGTTGACTGTGACGTCATCATGACGTTCAATGTTAATTTAAAGCTGCTATATAGATGGCGTTTAAATCATTCACAATTGTTTATTACTACATAGCAGCATACTTGATCAAAAAATTTTTAATGTTTTCAAAGTAAAAGAATCAATTAATAAGAAAGACAACACTGATGATTATAATTTTTTATTTATATACATTTATCGATCTGACGTAACCAAATTCCCAAATTTTATCTTGAAATTGTTATTAATAATAAATGAATATTTTCTAAATAGTTTTATGATATTCAAATAACAACACACCTATTTTTATTACAATAATAATCAACAGGAAAACAATTTATTATTTTATTATATACGCATTTTAGCAGTAGTAGTACTAGTAGTAGTAGTAGTAGTAGTAGTAGAGATATGTTGGTAGTTTCTTGCAAAATTGTTCCGTTTTTCTTTAGAACTCATACATATGTATTTACACATATAAAAAAAACAAAACAAAAAACTAACCAGATCATAAATGATAATGACGATTAATAATATAATCAAGAGTGTGGAAATGATTACATTATAAAAGAAATTCTTACCACAACAGTTATTATTATTATTATTGTTTTAAATAATTAATATGAATAACAAAAGAAAGTAGTTTTCTTATAAACAAATGAATGTTTTTTCTTTTAATTTTTCATCGTTAATGACGTCATTCTTAACATACGTATTTCTATTACCGCTCGTAACATTTATTAAATACACCGATGGGATGTCCTCGATGTCTACCACTTACTCCATCTATACGCCTATAGTAGTCCAGATAATAGTTCTAAATACGTCACCAGTGCCGTGCGGCGTATTTAATTTGTTAATGTAGGTTTTAGCTTTCTTAACGCTATAGGGAGAATTGCTTTTTAAATGGCTTGCACTATATTCTGGCGAGTTTTCCTCGTGCGA
>JAZBGY010000638.1:0-47751 GCA_037414755.1 Lydus trimaculatus | reverse complement strand
TAAATAACTGAAAGTTCCCGTTTACTTATAAACAGTTCTTTTTTTGAATTTAGATTTGTTTTGTATATTTGGAACGTTTATACAAAATAAACAAAATTGGATGTCCTTTTACTCTTATTAAACTACCTGAACTAGGAAAATGGCCCTTCTTTACATCTGGTAGGAAGAGTTGTAAATTATCCCATTGCTATTGTTAAAAATTACAGTGGACAATTTCTATTGTCGATCCCTATCATAAAATAATTTGGCTTATAAGTCAAATTTCACTATTTCCTGACGGCAACTATACCTACGTTTTTAATTCGTGTTGTCCACGAACCAAAGTGTGTCATCACTACAAGGACTATTCTATTGTGAAAGTATCAGTCCATTTAACGAGGGTGGTTTATTTATAAGGCGTTTTTGGCTAAACTTCTTCTAACCGCATTGTCCACGTGCTGGCCGGCCGACTTTCCTTTTCTTCACCATTACTTTTCAATTGATTTTTCGCTATATTGTTTAACACACAAAAATAGGGTGAGCGATGGCGATAACAAATGGTACAAAATACAATAGATATAAACAGCATCGGGCTCGTGGTCAACTAAATTATTAGTCTGGAATATGGCTAGTGTATGGACCTGTCTGACATTAAATGTGCTTTATTGAACTCGAATTGTATTAAAATCTGTTGTAAATATACAGATTATCATCGACTAAGTACTGTAAATACAAAATATGGAGATCGTTGTATGATTTTTTTGTTTTGCTCTTACTCTCTCGATCAATTTTTCTTGTTTATTTCTGAATTTGTAGCTCTACAGCTATCAAAATGGTAGAAATATGTAGTTATTCCCATGTTTTTGTATTGTTATAACAAAACAAACCGAATATGGGTTTGTACAACAAAAGCTCCTTGTCATAAAATCTGAAAATCCGTTAATGTGTAATGATGCGTATAGATCTTTCTCCAGTTCAATTTATAATATAGTAGCTGGAATAGGAAGGACGTGGAAAAGAATAATAATCGTTCGACACACACATACATATACCTATATAAATACATACAGATAATATACAAGAGGTTATCCCCCTAGTTTGACATGACACCTATTGTGGCAGCCCACTCTATTATATCCCACTTTTAAACATATTGACTTTACAAGGGTGTGAGTCTGCGGATATTTATCACATAATAGATATGTATGTATATAGAAGAAGAAAATAGAGAACGAAACAAAAAAGACGAACAGGGATCGTTGTTGGAAATATTGCCAACTTTGACTTTTTTTTTAATTCAAATTGTTACAAACAGTACTTCTCCAGCTGTTTTTATATGAAGAAGCTTGTGGGCGTCCTCTACAAGACGCATCAAAACAAAGCCCACCTTTTGGGTAAAGATTATTACAATTGATCGACATTTTGCAATAATAATTAAAAAAAGAGGTGTTAATGTTAATTAGAAAACAGTTGTTATTATTAATGATCTGAGACCGAGATAAAACAATTAAATTTAGTAATTCTTCTTGAAATAATAATAAAAACAAAACAGACTTTTGTTGTAGCTATTTAACGGTGGGTAATACAAAAAGTATCCCACTGTTTAAAATAATTTAGTTAGATGGATTTACGGAAGTTCATCAACAACCTTCTATGATATTAATAATAATAATAATAATGATGTGAAGAAGAGAAGAATGAGAAAGTATAGTAGAACTATATGATGGAAACTCGAGTGTTACTAGTAAACGATCGGCGGTGTTGTTATAAATTAGTTAATTAACACTGTAACCTCTGGCTAGCGCCCCTGCCGACAGGTTAATGCAATATATTGCCAACACAGTTCACGTTCATGTACATTTACCTTTGTTGGGCCATTGACTATGGGACGTGTATGTGTTGTGCTTCCATCAACACATACATGAATCGATTTGGAGTTTCATGCTGATGAGTTTTTTGAAGTTCTGCAAAACTGCAACAAACTGTGTTGGAGTTATTTGTAGAGGCGTATTTATACACAAATTGTTGTCAATAGTGCAACGTTAGCTATCTGTTCCAGCTCAGTTTCGATGCAAGTGATAATAGCAACAGTTTGCATGATTCCTAAAAATGGAAAATCTTCCATTAGTGAACCGTTTAGTGTTAGTTGTCCTTGATTGACGAGAAAAAAGTTTAAGTATTCTTAAGTTTTATTTTGGGACAATTTAAAAATTTGAAATGCAATACCTACATTTACACCCTAGTGAATTTGAATTGTTCGATGTTCATTTCAAGCGACACATGCAAATCAAATCAAGGATAGGCTTATCGTACAAAAGTAATACTCCTGCTTAGCATTACGATCCTCGAATGTCATATTCGTGTATGTTTGACATGAGAATGAATAACGAGGCCGCATATACATATCAAACTAGTAATATGAACCGACTACATACAATAAAAGCCACAATACCAGAAACAATACATTTCTCTCTTTCTCTCTAACACGCCTGATTTCTTTCTTTCTGGTGTTTTTTTTTTTATGGTGGAGGATCTAGTAGTGTTCCAACACTGTACCTATACACAAAAGTGTGAACAAAAATCAGCTGCTGTTTTTGAGGGACGCTTGTAAAATATATACAGTGTACGATTTCCCCGGCGCTGGTTCTATATATGTGGTTGAGATTGGCCAGAGGGGGTCCTTTTGTGTTGTTATAAATGTAGGGGCCGGGCCCTAGGGCGGGACACTACATACACGTACATATGTTATCTTTACACCATTGTTATGTAATATTTCATCTAGCGGTTTTCGGCTTGACGGCAATTTAACGAAGGCACAACCCTTAATATTATGTATAAAACAATTAACTGAAACGTTGATGAATTTAAAACTATTTGTTAATCTTTAATCGGTACAATTTTATTTAAACAATTACCAATTTTGATTGAATCGTGACAAGGCTAAATATGTAGACAGACACAGAAGACACACCCGGATAATAGGTTTAAAACACAAAATAAAAATAAATAAAAAACACTGAAAAAGGATCAATCATAATCAGTTCCGGAGTGACATATGCAAATCAGACAGTACAGGCTCGGATTTTCGAAATTTCACTAAAACGATTATTTATCCAATAATTTATTATGCGTATGTGTGTGTGTGTATGCGTGTTATATCTATGAGGAGCATCTAAACGGCTTTGTCGTCGACACAAGATGCATATAATAAAATTTATTGGGTAATCGGTGTCCACACATCCATATAATCCATAAAAATTAAAATATTTTTCTAATAAAATTACGTGTTTTTACCGCCTTTTTCTCTTTCATTCTTTTATATTTCAATTCTTTTGCATCATTTTTAAACCTTTTGGTTACCGATACCATTAATTATCATCGGACATTCATAATAAAGTGGAAAAAAAGCAGCTGCTTTGATCGAATTCCCAACTATAACTCGTCTATCTTTCATGTTGTAGGTACAATAATTGAATTTGAATAGAGCCTGCACTGAAACATTGAAATGTAACTACATATAGAAGAACGAAGCTTGATAGAAAGAAAGTAATAATGAGAAGAATAATAATTAAGAAAGAAAATATCAGAAATGCACAGAAGTGAATTGTCGGCTAACTAATCGGTAGGCATATCCAATAATCATTAAATTTATAGCGTCTTCTACTAAAGTGTTTTCTGATATTTACCTGTAATACATGAAAGTTCATTGAATTCTATAATTAGACCCGTTAAAACCGATAATTAGCTTCAAATTGTATCCATAAAACGATTCCAAATAGAATATGCTTTTCGACATGGGATTTTACTGGAAGTTAATAAATAGAACGAATGTTTATTACGTTTCGGTATTGATTGTTCCTAAAAAAATTACCGAGCAATTATTTTCTTAATAAACATTACTGACGAAAGGATAATTCGGTTGATATTCAGTATTTTCTGATAAACAGTTTTCCTGAAATAGAACGCAAAGTTACTATACGTCGGCGAATTCAATTCTGGCTTGTTAAGCTTTACAAATATCTATGTTTAAATCTATGCTAACTTATTACAGAATGGTAGAACTTTGAACATTAATTAATAAACTTGAAGAATTAAATAAGGTGACATCTCTTTTAAGTGCCGTTAAACGGAACGACGAGTTGTTCATTTGGTTGAGATGTCCAGTCACTGAACGATTTGTAGGAAGAGACTTGATTGATTATAACAGTCTTAGATGCAGTAATTCCTATTGTTATAGTTTATAAAAGTGCTGCAATTTCATTTATAACGAACCCCAATAGCTGTAAGATGTTTTGGCGGCTTACTTCTAAAGATTTTTGCTCGTTATATCCGTAAAATCGCTTCATAATAAATGTATATCCAATGAAAATCCAAATTTTAGCAGCGTGTATTTATTATATATAAAAAAAAAATAGTGTCTGGCGTGCTAACTTGTGAAAAATACATCTTTTGCATGTAAATTCTCAAACTGAATACATAATGTTGCCGCTTCAACTTTCTTCCACAAAACGTGTTATTTTTAAATTGAGTTTTATAAGTTTTGGATTTTTCTTTTAGTGGACTGACGTTAAACACGCTATTTTATAAAAGAAAGCAAAAAATTACCTTTCAAACTGTAACAGTACGATTCAATCAAACATATAGTTAAGTGTTCAGTTTGAAGCGAAAACTTTCAGTTCTATACAGCTGTAGATTTTATGCAAAACAGCCGGAAAATTATTGCAAACACCGCAAGTTGTTCTGATTTGAATAAAAACTACATAGAATTACGTTTTTGAGTTAAATCCAACTACATTGGAAGGCATGAAACTAAACAACGTTCAGTGTTATGTTACTCAACTTATTGGCTAATATTGACGATCTAGCTTCTAGGTTAGCCAAAACGGTTTCTAATCACTCAACGTGAAACATTGTTATCATTCAACTGTTAAGACTGGTTGTAGTTGTTCTAATTTGAAAGGCACCCGAAAATCTGGACTATACACTCTAAAACAAAACCGATTAATACACCGTCGCAACTTTGAACCTTCTGACAATTCCCACAAATATAAGCATCAATGTCGAAGAATATAACCTATTTAACAGTTCACTATTTCCATTTATATGCATATTAGGCTTAAAGTTTCAAATCGGCCGATACCTTAAATACAAGTGAGTTGTTGTAGTAGCTGTATGCGTATGTATCGTTGTATGAAATATGTCTGTAATACATCAACAATACAAACGAATAGGATAAAGAGAATAACAGAGAGAAACGAAATAAACAACAACAACAACAACAATAATAATAATAATAATAATAAATAAACATATTCGGAAGAAACATTTACAAAATAAAGTTATTAATCTAAACTATTATCAGAAACATCTCCGGTAATTGGATCTATGATAGGTACAAATCGACACTATACGTCATCCTAGTTAACACTCAAGACAAACCCATAAAGATACCATTTGTGTGTGTGTGTGTGTTTATATTGGAGATTTTGTAAGTTGGTAATAATAAAATTGTCGACGCTGAAAAAATTATTTCGATTTATTTTTCTATTAATTTTACTGTTGATTAATTAGAAATGGAAATTGGAAATCAATCTTATTATATACAAATGGGAATTTTTTAATCCAAACTTCACATCAATCATAATCACCTACACCTACAAACTTTGTAAGTTTGTCTCAAACTACAAAAAAAAACAATTTGCACTTTAATTTATTAACGAAATTACATTGAAAATCTAAAACTCAATTTAGATTAAACAAAAAATAAAAAAAATATGGTAGAAGAAGTGAGACTTTCCAAAGACCGCTACTCTCTAAATTACAGACATCTATGATAAATGGTTTTTGAAATTCCAGTTGAATTCTTTGCATTGTATTCAGAAGCTATCTTTCGTTATTATTAATAATTTTTTATATATTACCATCATCATCATTATTATTATCATCATCATCATCGTCGTCGTCGTCGTCGTCTCTTTAACGGTCAAGGATTTTTGTTTTTTTACTAAAATTCTAGCCGTATTTTGCTGTCGTATTTTTCACGATCATCTCTCTATACCTCTCTATGTACCTCTAGGTATGTATTTCGTTCTTTTGTCACACATCGAAACAAATAATTTATGACAGAAACAGCGGTTTGATAGTGGATGGTTTGAACAGCAGGCGGTATGATTCTGGATGGCGGGTGTTCACGCAAAGAACTAGTAGTTCTGTTGCGCTTATACATACCTCTTCTTCATCTTTATCATATTTATGTATATCTATACATAAATATATACATGTAGGTATCTGTGTTGAATCTCACCACCCTCAGGACCTAATAATGAGTTTATTACAACTTGTTCCAGAAGCTGTACGTACAGTTTTACACAACGATTATTAATTTGTTGTGGCGACCTGATGATGAGGTGAGTAGTTTTTTTTATTTATAAAAAATATTAGTCATTGACCTCTCTTGAGACGCTAATTAACTTAAAAACATTATTACACTCTCAAATATTTGGGTTAATTAGAATATTGAGAGTTTATTAAGAAACTATTCCAATGTTTATTTTGACTTCAACGCTTTAAAATTCGGCTGAAACGACAACTATCAATAAAGCTCACAAGTTTCGTATTGGTGCTGCTAGTAGTACGGTGAAACGAAAAACTTTGCCATCCTAGATCGGTAAAATCTATATACTATTCAGAAAAAGGGAATTCCAGCTCTGATTGATTTGATCTGATTTTCAACAACAGTGCAGATATCTGTATAGTCAATCTAGATTGATTTGTTAATAGGAGATTCGATATGCGGTAGAGTTGATAGATTGTTTTAAGTTTGTCGATAGAAAGTCAAGTCGGCCAATCTAAGACAGAGGAAATATAGTTCAAATTCCCGTTGGCAAATGTGGTACAGTTAGAAGAGATTTAAAATAATTAGCCAATAGATACATGAGAAAAATTGTGAAATGTACAACATCAATCGGAGATCTCTAACGTGTGAAATGTCTAACAATTCTGTATATCGGCGCTTTCTTATTATTTTATTGTCATTTTATATCAGAAAAAGATTGACAGCATCCTTAACTGTCTTTCAAAATTTTGCGTACATTAAAGGTTACACTTATAACAACTAAAATTCAAAAATAACCTTTAAAGTTCTATTTATGATTGTGAAACAAGTCTAGACTCAAAGAAGGTCCATTTTTCATCTTTTTCCTCATATTAAATCATTAACAATTCTAATTGTTTAATCATGTTGAATATTTCATTGCCAACTGATTAGGTGTTGACAAATTATTCCTATCAGGTATTGTATGAAGATTATTTTATACATATGAAATATTGATATATTATGGGACAGAAGAAAAAAAAACAAAAACTCCACCAACATTCAATTATGGGTAGGTACCTATATGAGTGTGATAAATTTAGAGAAAAAAAAACTGATATTTAAACAAAATAGAATGACAAAGAGTGTTTATGGATGGAGCTGAATTGACGGACATATGAATTCAATCTTTGTATATTTTAACTCTTTATCTTTATACCATAAGAGTTGCCTCATAAAAATCACTATCTACAACGTTAATGTAAATATTGAGAATGGATTTGAAGAAAGGTGAGGAAAACTTTAAAAAAACAACGTGTAGAAGATGAAGACATTTCAACAATAATGCGATGATCAAGAGTACACTTTAGAGAATTATTTGTAACCAATAATAATAAAAATTCTACTCTTGACCTTTATTGTAAATTGAGCAATATCTAAAAGTATAGTGGAATGATTTACCTTCATTTCCAGTAGTGAAAATCCGGCCCTATTTGTCTCCAGTTTTGCACAACAAAATGCAAGTCTTTATTGCACGAAAAAGTCCATCCACCGGGTGTTAAAAAAAAAACGTATCCCGCACAAATATCACTATCGCACTTTTTTTATTTGATTAGCCATCAATCATTGTTGTTATTTTAATTTGAAAGTTTAACTGGTCGAATTCCCAGTAACCATCACGGCCCATATATACTCCGTTGTTTTGATGTTGTTTGCACTAACGTGCGCAAGCGACTGCCCAGTTTCCCGTTAATCCGTGCCTAGAAATCTGAAGACAAACCGTTTGTAATCCGATTGGTTCATAACGAAAAGATACAGTCACGTTAATATAAAATAAGGGCGGAGTTTTCAGATAGAGTGAGTAACGCCCCAACAATGAAATTCATATATTCATACTATACCTACATACTGTATAGATATAGGTATAGAAATGTGTATGGTAGAAACAACATGAAGTTCTTATGGTGGTAGTTCTAGTTTTTTTTTTTTGTTGTTGGCTTTTGATTTAATTTTATTGGAGGGAAGGAGCAGAAAGGTAACGTTTATACCTATTGTGCAGCTTAGTGTGGTAAATAGAGGGTGAACTTTATTATAATTTATTGCATATTTTATGAATAATATGACGAAATATTTATTCTGATAATGCATGAGATTTAGGGATGTTGTTTATCAGAGAAGAAATCCAACGAAAAGTTGAAAATCATATGAAGGGTGAGATGGTCTTGTTAGAACCACCGCCAAATTTATAACAATAGCTATTTTAGTAAATATTGTTGATAATTTCTATTTTTATTTAAATCTAAACATAAAAGTCAGGACTGTTAAACCAGTTCCTTTGCCACAAAGATAAAACGTTGGCACTCAGATTAATGAGCCTATTAAATATAAGTAATCACAAAATACTACCATTGGATAGGAAAAACTGGAAAATATATTTAAAAATCACGCCCACAATTTGATTTAAGAAATGATTTAACTATAAATGTTTTAATGTTAACAATTAGAATAGTAATGGGCTTAGAAACGGGAAATGGGACTTTAGATCACGATTTTTTCCAACAACTCTTACTTTCTAGTTCTAAACGAAGGCTTGCGCTATAGAAGCAGGCGTATGTTCACTCGTAGATGGAATACCTACATCTTGGGATAACGAGTAGAACTTCTAATGGTTGTAAGTTCAGAGATTTGTGTAGATCCGGTACATAAGTCGTGCATTACGGGCACAATTTTGCAAGTGCATCCTGTTTGATGCACTCTACTCAACGCTGTTTTTTGAATTGCGTACAATTCGTTGCTCTATTGCTTGATTTGTTCTTGAGTGAAGAAGCTCTCCAATATTCTCACAGTCAACTCCCTGAATCTCCCACGAATATATTGTCTTTTGTTCACCAATTGAAATACACATCAATATATCTATGTGTATGTGAAAGCATAGTAGGAGGCAAATGCAACACGGTGTAAAGTGCACACTAATCGTCTCTATAACAGAGCAATAAATCAACTGTAAAGTAAATAGTATGGGGTATATTAATTCATAGTTAATGTAACATTTCCTGGAGGCGCGTGTCACTTACAGTTGAATAATCTTCTCACCATTTCATAAAAATAATTGGATGTCCATCATTGATATCAGGAGCATCATTCAATAGAGATTCTCATTACACATGACGAAATCTGGCAAACGTTCATCTCATTGTCAAATAAAATAAACGATTGTTGACAAAAAAAAAAATATAGAAGAAGGTAGACGACGGAAAAAAACAGTATACATTCATATAATACAGGTGTGTTCTGTGACTTATAGGTGTTTGTATTGAAAAGAATTGGTTCCGCCGCTGACAGAACCGCATGCTGTGAACTTGCTCTTAGTTGTTCCAACATTTGAATGGAGCTTTTAAAGTAAAGAGTTGAATCTACTAACGAGCGTTGATTAATATCCAAAGAATCCCATAATTTGACACAAACCAACACCAAAAAAAAATAAAACGCAAAAATTATCGAATATCGTAGGAAAATTACCAAATTTCGATTTGTCTAGAATCAGTTGAAGACAAATTTATTATTTGGTAGTCTGTCGACTTAATAGCATCCATTTGAAAGATATACCGACAATATAAACCGACTATCAGTCATTAATATTCAAGATTTTGTGTTTCAGGCTGAAATTTATTCATTTTTTCTGATATGCAGTAGTGTGTCTGTTGCATTTATTGATTCTTTTCACCATATCTTCAGGTATACATACATAGAAGGCGTTCCACATTATTGTTTGTATGCAAAACCAATTATAAATGTTTGATTTAAGTTCGAGTTGGAGGCGGCGTTTTTTAAACACACACACACAACCATTCATATTAATAAATTTAATACAAACTTGGTCATAGGAAATCACCCTCGAGCTATATCAGTCTGCTACTTAAACTATACCCGTCGTATATACGTTCGTAATTTATGTATTTACAAGTTTTGCATTTTTACAATCAACCAAATCGATAAAAGATCATTTAAACACTATTGTTACAACAATAATTGATTTGATTGATTACAAAATGTAGTGGCGGCAAGCCTATACAATACACAAAGCTAGATTATTATTTAAATATTTGTTTCAGATATTGTTATTATTTATTTTTAATGACTTATCTGAAAGTTCGATTTTAATTGTTATTGTTTATCGAACAGTGGCTAACTTTAATGGTATTACTTAACGAGTAAATTCACCCTAAAGCAATGACAAATTTATGGTAGATCAAACAACAATTTATTAGCACCACCGTTTCGTTATTCTAGTTTTTTTTGTTCTAACAACAAATATCTAGTTGAAATTGTGTCATCATACATATTTCACACCCTTCATAAATATCCAACGATGGTAGGTACTTCCTTTTTTTGCTCTATTAAAGCTCGAATTCATGGCACGTCTAATCCTGCAGCACTGCGGTCGTCGCCGTATTGTTGCCAATCATTGGATTCCATTATATTAGCATTGCTGTCGGCTAGGCTTTCGTTTCAACACCAGCCACCACCACCACCAACATCGCTACTACCCCTATACGTATAGTACATATGTATAGGTTCTATCCGACAATCGGAAATGCGATTTACTACTGTATCTTTTTTTTTTTTTTGATATGCAAATAGTTGTGTGTTGGCAATTGTGAACGCATACGAGTGGAAAAAGAAATGCAATGTATCTTTTGTTATGCATATTATTGTGGGGGTTGAGAAAGAGGAATCAGTGTCTCTAGATTTGCCACAATTTCACAAAAAAATGAAGATTGAAGCCAACATCTGGTAATTATATCGAAGAATGAGAACAGGTGTACATAATCAAAGGTGTACTAATTAAGAAATTTCGTATACCATGACACATCTTTTAGACATACTCTAGTATTTTGTAGTTTAATATAGATCATTGCAAGACTTAGGTTCTGCAGCACCAATCAGGATCAATAAATTCATATTTGCTCTGCGTAATTTTAAAGAAGAAACGTTCCACGTAGACCTAGTAAATCAATAAATTATCGTTTTGTAACAGTGTAACAGTCCTAAAATTCGGAACTTTTTGAGTAAAATGTGAGTAGGGTTGAATAGTTGATTCGAATACAATAGATGGCGTTGTGTACCAACTATCGATGTACTTATGGTTTGGAATAACCTTTATAGTTTCTTTAAATTTTATTGTTTCTTCTGACAAAACGACACTACAAGCTATTGTTCTAAAGAATTCTTGTATTTCATGAAAGAAATGAAACAGCATCTCTGTGATTTAAGACTACAATAAATATAAACGTGAAGGTATTTCCATAAACAAAAATAACAATAAGCAAAGCCAAAGTATTAGTTGTTTGTTAGAAGAAAAAAAAATGTAACTAAATACTATTAAATTAACATTTGAAATAGACTTTCTTTTCTTCATATTTTTTGTTTTGTTTTGTTATTCGAAGATTTGACCGTATAATGAGTTAATAAAAATGCATAAGTTTACAAATAACCATTTAAAAACAAACAGGAAGATATACCAACATTAAATTTCGGCTTTTTTCTTTAAAAATTTCTCCACCTCTTCTATTTCTTTGGTAAATAAATACTAATAAAATAACAACAAAATAGATAGACCTATACCATTTAAAATAAGAGTTATGTGAACGAGCTGTCTTATAAAATAAAATCCAATCTTATTAATTTTTTGAAACGATCACCATCATCGGTGGTGCTATAGCATAGCGTATATAACATCCCCAATCCATTCGTATTTATTAAATACAAGAACCGGATATTTTAATATAAATTGGTTTGTGTTTGCAGTAAATTGATTTTTTTATTAATTAATTTTTTTTTGTTTTTGTTTTTGGTCTTTTACTAGATGGAGAATAGAAGGCGAAAAAATTACGGAGTAGCATGTGGATATCCGGCCGACATCTGCATTGGAACAGGTGTAATTAAAATGGTAACATTCTTTGTTAATGGAAATTTTCGAGAGAAAAATTTATTGTAGGTATAGGTAGATGGTAGATGGTGATGATAAAATCAACAGGACACGTGCCCACCCTCTAATAAGTTCAAATGTTTGAATATAGACTGATACGGTTAAATAGGGGGGTTGTTAAGCTTTGATAGTCCGGATGAAAGATCAGCAGGATAGTGGATGATTATTCACAAAAATAAACCACAGAATTACAGCTATATACAGATGGATATAATTTTATGATTCAATTTGATAAAATATAAAGAGTAAGTATATCAACAGAAAGATAAAGGGGTTGGTAATCTATAATTTCAGGATTAATATACTTCAGAAAATATAGATAAGTGTATGATTAATTTAAATATGCAGTAGTCATGTAATTTATTTCTATTGATAAGCAAAAGCTCGATTTTCTTTGAATTTACCAGTTTCATCTTAAACAATAAATGATATAATAATCATGATCATATAATCCGGAAATGTTCGTCCTTTGTAAGCAAGTCAGTGATTGCTGTTGTTGAACTGACTTCAGGCGCCTCTCAGACGCTTGTTTCCGGTGTCTGATTGTAAACGCAAAGCTTAAAGCTCGCTCACACACACACACACACACATATACATGTAGGGAACAGAACGGGAATTTTACTCTACCTACCAACTGTGTACCCGCCTCCATCCCGGAGGATCTGTTTGGTGTCGTCATAGCAACGCTTCCACTGTGTAGCAAACATTGTAAATGTGTGTGTGTGTATAGAGTTTTCACCCCATGGATGCAGACTTTCCACACTTCGTTATGTTGATTTACTCGTTTAGAATTCGGAATTCCCAAGTGGAGATTTCTAAGATTCCACTTTTTTGTCGTTCAATATTGACGTGGACTAGTTGTTTTTTTTTTTGTAATATTTTTCTATTGTTATATACTCGTTCTGTTCGTCGCTTCTATTTGTTTGTTAATAACAAAAATTAATTATCAATAAATATTAATAATAAACGTTGTTATAGATGATTTGCAGCCGAGTAGATCGTTCTGGGCGGTACAGAATGGCCCCAATACCGTTCCTATATGTCAGTCGTTTGTAGTCTGTCTGTATTATTTATTACGAATGGCCAATTAAAATGTTATAGACCGATTTTCAAAGTTGAACGGTTGGGTTTTTATTAATTTTTCATTTGGAAGAACGACATAGAAAGAGAGAGATTAGAGTAAAAGACCACTGGAGGAATTCTATCAATTTACAACATTTTAAACAGTTCAACCACGTATAGCACACTAATTAATTGATTAATTAATTAATTATTGAGAAAATCATTGGGTGGCTCATAAGTTTTGTTTGTCATGAAAAGTACACCGACAAATACATAATATGCTTGCCACACTTTGTCGATGTACTTCTGTTCGTGGATGAGACAGAAAACTACAATTGGGAAGCTCGACTCTTACCAAACTGATAAATTTATTGCAATCGTTTTAAATTCCTGCAAGTAATTAATAATCGACTACCCGATATATGCGTGGTGTGTTTCAGCAAGTGTATATATGCGGTTGTTATAAGTTATCACCCTTTAAATGTGCCGTAGAAAATCTTTGTCGGTCCGGTTCCCAATGACATTTTATATGATGTATTTCGCCGCTTTGATGTATGGTCTTTTATTATATTTTCGGTTAATATATACAATTTTTTTTTCTTTCTTCTTTTCTCTACTTCTACTTTTCATATACCAACATAATATGTATAGTTCTTCCTTTTTTTCTGATATATTATTATTATTATTAAAAGCGATATAGGTGTATTTATGAAAAGGTTGTTTTTGTACTTGGTGCTGTTGTCGTCGGTGAATAATGCGGCTGGATTTCTGGTTATTTATTTGTATTTTATAAGGTTGCCAACCGTGTAGGTGTGAAAGTGGTTGACATAAAATGGAAATTATTAACGTCAGCATGAACAAAATAAAACACGTATACCGCCAATAATTTTTAATAATACGAAATTTATACATCCCATGTGTTGGAGGCAAACTGATATTTTACATCTTTCTTTCTTTTTTATTTTTTGTTTCTATATACTATCCTCTCTCCATATAGGTACATATGAAGAAGTGCACATGCATTCTTCTTTTTTGAATTGTATACAGTTGATAATAATCCATAGATCGAGATGATCGTGTTTTAATTAACTCGAACGATATAAATTGTCGATATTGCTGTTAATTTTCGAACTATCGCATTGTTTATCATCGATTTATGCAAATTAAGCTAAGCTTAAGAAGCGTTTAACAAATCGCCTGCTTTAGATGTTGGAGAGACTTGTTAATTGGATGACTATTTGATTGTCCAGTACAAGACTCTGGAAAGACGGTCTCTATTCCTATCAAACTCAAATTTTAGTTGTGGTGGATCTGGAAATGCTTCAAAAATCTACACTTCTCAGGATTTTTGATATTAGCTTTCTTATAGACAATCCTAGAACGTCAAAAGCTGGGCATTCAGTCATGTTTTTCTCAAACTTTTGGTCCTTTAGAGCAGAATTACCGAAGTTGTTTAATTTTTGCACACAGGAGCTTCTCCAACAAAATTAAAAAAAAGTGCAAATCATACAAATCCGTCTTTATATTGCTAATCAATGAATCATTAAGTTGCATTGTAGACAATTTGATTAGATTCTCTCTCTTTTTTTTTCCTGCTATATTCTTCTACTTGCGTCAAACTAAAATAAGATAACAGTCAAGCTAGAGTCAGTCAGTTACAAACCCAAACCTTTAGGGTTCTGACCCGTAAAATCAGTGAGGCTTGTAAAGGTCCACGTTAAACGGATTACTACTACTACTACTGCAACTACTATATTGCAACGAGGACGATGACGATGTTGAGTTCATTCGTTCGGACAATACTATTAGTCGGGGTGGTACAACCCCTCCTATCACACTTCACTGCACCATCATCACTACACCCCCATCTCATTATGGTAATCAAATTATATGACAACAACTATTGATTTGAAAAAAAACTTCTCAATCAAATATTTATTGTTTAAATTAAATATAAAAAAAAAAAATATATTGTTGTATAGGTAGGTAAGTCACGAACTTTATAATATAGAATTACAACATTTTAATAACTTCTAAGAAGCGATTAATATTGTAGAACCATAAAACTGGACTAATTGCCGGCAATTATCATCAACAAACAAACGACTGTTTCGATTTTTTATTATTTGTGGTTGTAATCTTACATTCGTGTTGGCCATTACAAGCTAACCGACCGATCTAACATTGTTACAGATTAAACATTAAAATTTCAGGGACTATACCTATATAGATGGGAATAATAACAATTTGGTTGTTTCAATCTCTGATTTACTGTCCGTCCTCGGTTCTCTAATTAAATCGTAAAGGACCAATACAACATGTGTAATTCCATGTAATTTTAATCCTGTTTGTATATTTGAATCCTTTACACGCATCTGTTACTTTCACAGTACCACCACACATGGTATAGTTTTCGTTCATTGATAGGAATATCTCACACCTCTCTATATACAAATAACGCAACCTAAACCGTTTCCCTTTTAATAATGTTTACAAATAGATAGTTTCGTATGAAATTGATTGTTGATATCTCAAGAGACTGGTAGTTGTAATGATCTAGCTTGGAAATATTGAATTAATGATGTTTTGCCCTGTGCAATCAATAAAAAAAAGTGTCTATCCTAGAGTTAGACGAGTGATCAGTAAAAATACAACTCTCTAGAGACTATATGTATAAGAATTTTTTGAATAAACAATACAAGAGATACAAGGGACCCATTTAAAGTGTTTGAATCTTAAAGTAAGAATTTACACAGTCATCATCTGACAGGTATGATACATTTATCAAATATGAAAGATGATACCGCAATAATCTCAAAACTCCAGTCAAAATAAATAATAACGTGTTTTTTACAAAAGCTTTAAGCTTTTTTTACGTCTATTATTTATTTATTTTCTCTCCACTCTTTCTCTGGTCGTTTTTTTTTTTGTTACAAGTGTCTTTTGTATCGATTTTGGTGTGAGAATGTCGATTAAATCAAATGTGAAACTTGAAGAAATTCGAACAAACAACAAAGGATTATTTTGTACTGAAATGATGATGATAATAATAATAATAATGATAGCAATGCGCAATTAGCATACATTTTTGTGCCAGTCGAGGGTGGTGGTGGTAGTGGCAATTCTATAATTTCGTTCTACAAGACAAAAAAAAAATAGAAGGAAAGATAAAATATGAAAATAACTGGTTCTAAATTTAAATTGCTGATCAGTTTATCCGGTTGGAAAGTTCCGGTCTTTTGTAAAATTGCGCCTTTGCTCTTTTTATAATTCTCTCTCGTTCGAATTACGCTTCGTTTGACGTTCATCTCTTTTCGACAGGTACGTATAAATAGTCTTTTTTTTGTGTGCTGTTCTCGCTTCTCTCTATATACACCTTTTTCTTTGATTTTATATCTATAGCTCTCGTACTGATTAAGTCTTCTTATTTTCAAACGACAATCTACCCCTTGGCGTCTGTCACAATCAACCGGAGTGTTAATACAGTGCACGGGAAATCTGTAACGTTTAAATCTCGTCCTAGATTTCTTTGTTCTATTCTATATCAGCGTGTTTTGCAGTATCAAGTATAGTTGTTTCAGTGCTCTCATACATTCCGACGTGGGGAAAGGGAGTATAGAGTAGGATGGATAACGCACTTGCAGCCGCTGTGATGAAATGAGATGGAAATATCTATAGGCTCCACTTTACGAAGGTTTATGTCGAGTAAAAACAGTATAACGACGTTACGGGTTTTTCTTCGAGTGCTCGGGTTCCACCCGGATTTCTACAGATTTCTAGTTCCACTGACACTTCATTAGATTTACTAGACCTTTCGACAACCAAAATAACTTTAAGCAAAGCTTAACTCTATTGGAAAACGTCTGAAAACTCCTATATCTAGCTTTTATTTGCGTTGTTACTTATGTTTCTTCAATTGAGTCACCATGGGACTACTGTATCGACTTGCCTTTCTATTTTCATTATTCGTTCATATATAAATGCCCATATTGCATAACATCATGATAAATCTCTGTAAAGGTTTATTGTCGTCATCATCGTCATCGTTGTAGTGTTGGTTCGTTTTCTTATTTAAAGAAATAAAATTGATGATGCCATCGATCAAATTGATCCAAGCAATTTATTTTCCAATAATTAACAATAAGTCGCAATTAACAAGAGTATATTCCAATCTAAATAAGGGACCGTGTATATTCATCTATTTCTTTTACCATCACCGATCATCTTGTCGACGATAACAAGTTACCTACATATCTACCATTAATAGATGACTTATGTATTCATAAAATCAATATTATTTAAATTGGTAATTGCTCTAAAAAGATTGTATAAAGTTGTTTTAATCAAGTTGTAGGTTACTAAGGAATTTTTGGTTAGAAAATCCAACTGATTTGATTATCTTTATATTGTGTAAACTAAAGAAAATCTCTTCAATTCCACACAAATTCAATTATCAATATACAGGTTACAATCCATGAATACAATATTTGGAAATTCTTGAAAATAAATTTAATTTGTCGATTACAAAAATAAATAACAAAATTCCGGATTCTATTATCTATCTTTTAGGTATATTTATATTTCTAGAAGAGATAAGAATCGTAAATGTGGATATAGAGATGTAAAAAGAATACTGATATAGATTTTCGTTATCATCATGATCACCATCATCATCATCATCATCATCATCAGTGCACTGTGTGTCGGCGGGAGTCCTGAATACGAATTGTCTACAACAGTAATCCTGTTACATTTCAGCCCACTTTTACAGGGTTGTTTTATATGATCAGTAAAATACACGTTGCATATTCATGGAGTTCGTTCGTTCGTTCGTTCATTCGTTTATTCAGTTCACACCACATGCTGATGCCGACCGACCGGATTCACTGTTTTACTATTACTATACTATAGTAGTTTTGGGTTGCTGTTTAAAATGCGATCCAATTATTCTAGAGATATCACGGTTAGAATTTATTTACTCAACAATACTCACAGATTGATAGTTTTACTGTCTTCATTATTTTTTTTCTGTTTGTTTGAGAACTCTAATAGGCGTTTCTCTTTCGATAAAATAGCCTGATAGGTTTATTGAGGCGCCATAGTAGGTGGTATTGTTGTAATAAATCATAGATGACTTGATGAGTTGTAAAGACTTCTGTTTTTATTCGAATTTCTTCAGTTTACGATTAATTTATGGCGGGTAACAAACCATAGTTAATGTTGGAACACACACACACACACACATAAAATATATTAAACGAGAAGAAGTTAAACTGATTTGATTCAATTGGATTGGTCATGGATTGTAAATTTACGATTGATGATGTGATCAATCATTGGTAAATCACCAAAACTAAAAATCAACAATCAACGGTTTCCTGTATGTGAAAGATGAATTATTCTTTAACCGATTTTCTTAGGTAACATCTGTATGTGTGTAGTGATATTATTTTTTTTTTGTTGTAAATAATTTCTAGATAGTTTTAATTGCTATGGTGTGGGTAATCAGAAAAAATAAAGAACAAACACAAAGTGGATAAACAAAAAGCTTTGAAAAGGAAGAGTGGGAAAGCGCAGAAGGTAGGATATAAACATGCCACGCCTACACAAGCACCAATCGACGATGAGTAAACGGCCAGAACAAAACCATTGATCAAATGACCCGGTGTCTCCCTATACAAAAAAAAAGAAAGAAAGAAAGAAAAGAAAAACGAAAATACGGGATTTTATTGAAACATCTTCCAGAAATATAAATAGAAATTTTATATAAAAGAGTCACTTTTTTAAGAAGTAGATAAACCATTTAAACCAGCAAAAGTTAGAATGCAACCATCTCAAGTAATCCATTTTGAAGAATGTGACCTAAATTCCTTATACAACTCTGTATTCTAAACATCTCTACATAGGTCTTCGAAGAAACTTTAGCTATTGATAATGAACCAGAATGGAACAGAAAACATGATTTAAATCCCATAAAATATACGATACGTAGCTAGAAACAGAGGGTTTCACAACCATGCACTGCTTTAGAGAAGTTTATAAGTTTAGGTGACCATAAGTTGGCGGAATCTGCCAGGCATTTTTAAGAACTCTCTACAAATTGAATGATAACGTTGCTCTATACATATGTATAGCTTATCGAGAAAGTTATTTACCGATTTTTTTTCTCAATTGGCATTTAGCCGACAGTGTCGTCGAACCCCTTTTGATTCCTTAACAATTCCAACATGCGTCGACCTCCAACCAACTACTATATTTTAGTAGAATAAATGCGTAATAATATAATTACGCCTAGGCGACCGCTCGTCGGTAATCACATAACCATATCAATTGATGCCTAATAACATCCTTGAATATGTTGAGGGGGAGAAGCCTATAATGATAAACCTTAGACCAGAGCTTGATCGACTATTGTATTCACTATTGTTAGCCCCTTGCACCAAATTACACATACACATACACATGTACATATATATACAAAATATACCTCCTCCCTTTTTTTCCCAGAGTATTGTAATAAGAGTTGTAACAATTCAGGATATTTGATGATGAAAGGGAAAGAAGAGAGATGAAATATATTGGTATGCTATATGTTGATGGTTGGAGGTTGTATTTATGTGTATGTATGTTGTGACAATCATAATTCCTATTATTTATGTATTTTATTGAATGAGTACTCGTGGGTGACATAGTCGGAATATGACATATTGTATTCAGTTATAATTTAATCATTTTCGACCAAAATAATACTTATGGTATTATATAGAGAGAGGAGATATAAATTGAATCTTTCTTTGTTTGTTCACAATAAAAAAGTATTGTTTTCGTAATTTTGAATATAAATACGTACGTCACGTGTTTATAATTTGTAAAATTGATGCAGCGAAATTGCTAATTAGATCTTCCGCTGCACTTTCCAACCACTTTGGCAGGAATACGTTGCCTTACTTTACAAACTATTATTTATATAACCGGGAGGTATCTTGCTGCTAAAACATCAACTATATTAATAACATTTGACTTGTCTTTAGATTTAAGAAGACTGAGCTTAACTGTGGGGCATGGGGTCCTAGGCATCGTTGAATTAGGGACACCATTCTAAGTGTTAAATTCAGATATTTTTCTTAAAGCAAACCAACTTCTCATTCAAAACAGAATAAAATTAGACACACGACGTTTATCAGTGCCGTCACCAGGGGGGTACGGCCCGCACCGGATGACACCATCGTGGGGGTGATGGCCAACATTTTTAAACGTTAATGTTAATTTTTTCTGCTAAATTTACAGCTGCAAGCCCATCTCAAAATGGTCTTTTTTTATTTATTGAGGAACTCCGATGGAGTCCTAAAATCCATGTTTTTAACTACCAGATATTTTACTCGTAAACGGCAAAAAATTTGCATTAATTTTATCAAAATAAAATAGGATTTTCAAAGATTTTGATCAAAAGCTGCAAGTTTTGTGCTAAATCCATCAAAAATAAGCAAAACATCAAAAATTTTGCGCTAATCTATTCAAAATAAGCCAGAATTGCCACAGATTCTGCTCAAAAATGGATAATTTCACACTGATTTTTTCAAACTTAAAGAAAATTTCTAAATATTTTTATTAAAAACGGGGAATTTTCAAAGATTTTACCCAAAAACTGCAAGTTATGCGCTAAATCCATCAATAGAAACGAAAAATTCTAATCAAAATCGGCAAATTTTGCTCCAAACAATGAATGAGGACTCAAAGGAGTGACATCATGAATTATTGCACCAGCTAATGATAAGAACGCCATTGCATTCATGAACAATTACCTAAATGCAGGGCCGCCCTTAGACAATGTGGGGCCCGGGGCAAGAAGGCTTTTTTGGGCCCCATAAATTTTCAAACTTTCATCATAAAGCATTATGGGGTGTTGAAACTTGAAACTGATTGGAAATAATAAAATATTCAAGAATATATTTGTAAAATAAACAACTTTGAACATGGGAAAAAAATCACATTTGTGAATTAAATAAAAGAGGACGTTGCGGGGCCCCGCTCGTCCCGGTCTAACGGCGGCTCTGCCTAAATGTAGTTCACAAGAAAGCTAACTGACTAATACACTCGATTGAATAATTTGGGGGCCCTGGCAATTGCCCTTTTTGTCCATGGGGTAATACGCCACTGGAGCTTAGATAGGTATTCGCTTTTGAATTCAAAAGGAGGCCCAGCTTTGCCTAACATTCTCGGTAGTTGATGTGCTCTAATTTTCTGAGACGTGATATTAAATTGGCACTTCCTGATCGAAGGATGGTACCCCGTTAACTGTTTTCTCTAACGCGATATTTCCCTGTAGGTATCCTGTAACGATACTATTAAAGCATTAATCATACAAAGATGCGAGATTTTCTTTCTTCTCTAAAGAAGAAATGATAGAACAGTGTACAGTCGTGAGTCTACTTAACATTGTAGGAAACAAGCCTTCTTTGCAATTAAATTGCGGATTAGCACAATTTTACGACTTTGTTTTAAACATTATAAAATTTTATGATTGTTGAAATTATAGAGTTCCGCACTATAATCCCTGATGAATCAACTGCTGTATTTTTCTTCTTTTTTTTTTTAATCTAATATGTGTATGTTTGTCAGTAAATAAAACACATATACATATACACAGTGCATGTTATGTTTACCTTTACAACAGTTACAACCGTTCACGTTATCCCTGCTAGGATGATAAAACATCCGTCACAACCCGCCCTGATTGAGTTATCCATCCCTGATTTTCACTTGTTCGTTCCCTCTCTCTGTTCTGTTGTTGATCCGCCGACTCGGCACATTTATACACCACCCCATGTCTGTGTTATCTAACCATACGTCATCGAAAATAGCGAGCGAATTTGATACTTTTCGTATTGTTTAAATTGGACGATTCTTCTTTATTTTCGATGTACCTGCATTCGTTTGTTTATTCAAGATGGCAGTTATCCATACGTAGATACTACAAATCTACGGAAAGTAACAGACGAAATGGAGTCAGAATGGCAGCATTAGAGGGATTAAAAAGTGCATTTAAATGCGTTTTATAATGGAATGAGATTTATTATTAAATGTAAAATGTTTTTCAAACATTAGAAATTAAACTAAAATACAACACGAATTTTTTACATCAGCAGTACTAGAATAATGCGTACTCTAAATAATAATAATTACATATTTGATTAACAACACACATTAAAAAAATGAAACACCCTAATTATTAATTATCTTCCGTCGTATTATTGACTTTTGCATCATCAGCATTGCCATCAATTTGACTATTCTCTTTTTTCTCATCGCCATTCTTTTCACTATATTTAAATCTAAAAATTTTCATCAATCAATTTAAAAAAATTAATTCAATAAAAAATTCCCAAAAATAAAATTAAGATTGGTAAATCAAAACTACCTATCATATCGTTCACCATTAACATCTTCATCTTCATCTGAACTTTTATTACCTGATTCTTTTGCTAATAAATCATCTAAATCTTTATCAACATCAGCCCATATTTTATCATCTCTAGCTTCTTCATCTTCTAAATTTTTACGTTGATTCTCATCATTATCTTTATCATTTTCAGTTTTCATTGATTTTAAATCACCATCTTCATCATCATCATCATCATCATCTTTACGATGTTTTTTATCTTCTTTTTCTGCTGTTTCTTTACGTTGTAATTTTTCAGCACGTTTCTCAAGATCTCTATCCTCTTTATAACGTATATAACGTTGCATATGTGTTCTTTGTTTACAATGTTTTGTTAATATTGATGTTATAGAATCATCGTTACTACGTCCCACGTACATTTTACATAAGTCACAATAATAAGCTTCCACTTTACGGATTTGTTCAATGCCAATACTAACAGGTTCTTTTAGATCTTTTGCATCTTCATCATCAGTTGCATCGCCTACATTTGAAATAATAACAAGTTAAATATCAAATAAATACTTGAGGAATTATAAGAATGTTTCCTAAACCTAGTAGTTAATTATGTAAAAAGTACATAAAAACTGTGGAGTTTGGATTTGATTTACGTCTCTCTTGACTCTCAAATATAATTGAAATTGTTATTCAAGAAACACAGAGACGGTTGATTTAACAATAAGAGAACATTAAAAGAAATTACCATCTCCAACACTGTCTATGGTGGTGAAATTGTCCAAATTTTCTTCATCAAATTCATCACTATGTTCACCATTTTCTAAACGTTGTTTTCGCTGTAAAATAATGATAAAATCATGAGAAAAAAATAACAAACTTTCCCCTAATATTTTCGACGAATAAATAACTTACCTTTAAATGATCAATTGAACAACAATGACTCTCATAGGTCATTGGACTTTTGAATGAAATACTACAAACTTTACAATATGGCATTAAGAATTTTTTCATATTTTTATGTGCATCAGATGTTTGATGTACAGCTTTACGTTGTTTATAATTTAATTTACATAATGGACAAAAATTTGTTCTTGGTGTTAAATCATCACTACTTTTTTCTAATTCATTTTGTGCATTACGTTGTGATAATCTCATTTGTGATAAAATTGATTTTTGTTTCATTGCAACTTTTCTCATTGCCAACATATGTGTACGACTTTGTAAATGTAAATCATATTTACGGAATGTTACAGCTTTTATACCACAATGTGGACAATTTAATTTTATAAATGTTTTACGTTTTGTTGTTGATGATGTATCATCGGTTTTATCAAGTTTATCATCTTTTTCAATTGTTTTTCGATCAACAACAACATCATCATCTTTATCTTTTTTTGGTGGTGTACTACGATCAGTATGTATATTATCATCATCATCACCATCATCAGCCTTCTTTTCTTCATCAATCTTTTTATTATTATTACTACTACTATTATCTTCTTTATGTTCCTCTTTCTTATCGTCACGTTTCTCGTCTTCAGATTTACTTCCGCTGTCTTTTTTACGTGCCGCTATTGCGCTATTAGAGAAAAATACTGTTATAGAATACAATGTTAAATCGGATTTAATTAGAAAATTTAATTAAAAAACAAAAGTAATAAAAACAAAAATGGTTGGTGCATTATCAGTTGTGGAATCTCCATAAATACTCTTCAATTATTCTAGATTTTTCTTGTTAAATCTTCAATTTTTGCTCTCTAATTTCGACAATTTATTGAAAATTGTGTGTCATTTTGTATTTATTATTATTAATGAACAAAATAATAGAAGCTAATTGTGATGGCCCCTTTGATAATCACGTTCGGTCAAGTCATTTATGTATTTTACAAAATGGATTAAACCACAAACTAATCAAAAGATGTGTTGTCTTTCCTCCGTATAATAAACTACCAGACTTTTTTTTACTATAATAGATGTTTCTGTATTTTATTATATTTCTATTTTATATCGGTGATCGAGAAAAATCAATACAAAACCCAATGTAAATATAATCTTTCCAAAGGCGAATAATATTACAAATTAGATAGTAATTTTGTATAAAACTATTAACATTTGATGTTACACACATAAATAAATTGGTTTATTTATTTATTTATTTATTTATTGATTTTTTTTTGGATTATTCTGGTTATAAAATTGTTTTGTAATTACCTCCGTAATTTGGATATTTTTAATCTCCTGGCGTGATCTAATGAACGTGTTGATATTATACGTTTACGAACAGCATATGAGCTATCATTTAGACGTCTTCTAGGAGGTAGATGTTCTCTTAACTTGATACCTCTTGATGAACCTCTAGAATTGATACGTCCTCTGTATCCTCCACGTGGAGGACCAGATGGTCTACGAAAATCATCTCTTCGTATAAATGGTGTTGAATGTCGATCACTTGAAAAACTTCTTCGTTCTGTTGTATAACTTGAATCATAACGACTTGAACCACCATATCCACCATATGAACTACTATCATGACGTGAGCTAGGGGCCTGGGATAACAATTATATTTTTTTTTGATTTAATTACAGTAGTAGCAAAACTATTTTTGGATGCATTTTTTTTTAAAATTGTTTTACAATGTGTATTGTGGAAATTCAGTGTTATTTTCCAAAATATATTTTTATATCTATAGATATATATACTTTTATTGAAATAAAAACCTCAAAAAGTCTATCTCTACATTGTTAGAGTGCTAGTCTCATTGTATTCTCTAGCAAAATCTCAACTCAACGTTTATTTTTAAATTCAGAATCTTGTTATTATTAGATTAACAGATTAATTTTCCTATTTTCTGTTTCATTAAACACCTCTCGATCAATAATTCTTCTCTAAACCTGTAAATTGTTATAAAATTCAACAAAAAACATCAATCGTACCTCATTTCTAGGTCTTTTTCGGTCGGGAGTACGATGGCCGCCACTTTCACGACCAGAATAGCTGGAATCCTGTTAAATCACATAATTTTAGCAATTTACATTACACAAAAAAATACAATTGTTTCCCATTCTTAGTAAGTTAAATGCAATAAAATCAACATTAACTTGTGGAAACGATGAGACTTAATTTACGTCTCTTTTGACACTCAAATACAAATTGAAATTGTTATTCAAGAAACACAGAGACGGTGGGTAGTTACACAAAAAAAAAGTCCCCAACTTACCCCTTTATATGATTTATTACGTGGTTCATCATGACTTTTCGATGTAGAATAACGTTTCGATGATGAACTACTACTACCACCGCCGCCGCCATATTTCGATCTTGAATCAAATGAACTTGAGAATGATGAATCTAAACGGCTACTACTGTGATGATGGCCACTACTTCCATGTCCACCACGTGATGAGAAACTACCACGTGGAGTGTGCCATGAGCCACGACCACTCCAAGAACTGGAACCACGACCACCACTCCATGAACCACCACGTGAACTCATACTGCCTCGCATAAAACCACGACCACGTGGCATCGAACCCAAATCTCGATAACTATAAAATAACAAAGCAATTAGTGAGAAATATTCGAGAAAACGCTTAGTAGTGATAGACAAAGCCTAGATAACCTTTAATTAAAAAAAAATTGTTTTGTACTCACTTTTTATAGTACGGCATTTTTGATTGAACTACAGATAATTTAAATCGATTGATATAGTTGGATTATTTATTGAAAAGAATCAAATTTATTGAGATAAACGTGTTGAATAAATGGCGCAACGCCAATTACGATTATACCAAAATTTTCTTACCTAATATTATGGCGATTTGATCGCGTTATGTTCGCTCAAAATATTGTCAAATTATCTAATAATTTACAAAATAATTAGAATAATTCAATAAGAAATTTTGATACAAACGATTAGAACGCCGGTTAACCGAACTTACAACAATGGCTACCGCGTCTTTCTGGCTAATTTCCGGAGAACTGTCGAAATGGCGTGCTTTACATGTTGTATCTTTGTCGCACTCTAACGAATTTATATATCTATCTCATATCCGTGTAGATGCCAGAGATGGCGCTGGAGATCATTTAACAGTTTGACCAATCAAACGTGATCAAAAGCAACTAAAATACCAACGGTTACCGCATGGAAAGTGCCATTAATCGAAGTTTGTAACGCGTTAGAGTAGGATTGTGTGAAATTTTCTACAAATTATAAATAAATTGAGAACATTTGTAAATCTGCTACAATACGATTTCATAAATCCTAATTTTATTTTTCCAAATAGTGTATTTATTGAAGTTATATTGGCCACACGTGAGTCGCTAATTACAGATACCTCTATTACCGTTCATTAATTTAATAGTTTTTTGTATTAAAATAATAGAGTTTTATGACTAAATACGATGTTAGAAATGTTGGATTAACGTTGATTATTGTAATTTTAGTTTGTAAATCGGTTTATTTGTGGTATTTTCGTTATTTCCAAGTTATAATAGAATGCGTGATAGTAGATGGCGTCAGTGTTGTGCCGTCAACTTATCGCCAACCGCACCCTCTGTCAAACACAAAAAGAATCCATTCCGGATCGGAGTGAAGTGAAGTAAGATCGTAATGGTGGCCCGTAATAGTTGTGTGTGTTTAAATTTCTATTTAATTAAATAATAATCATCATCGTCCCTTCATTAGAAATCTAAATTAAAAATTTTCGATTTTTTTTCTGTATATAATCATGTCGTTAGAGTTACGTTCTAGTTCAGCATCATATAAACGTTCTGAACAATTGAAACGTTGGGAAGAATCAGATACGAATCGTGAACCTGTATCGCCGAAACAAAAATCACGTAAAATTAAATTTTCATCAGGATGTGTGTTCTTGGCAGCGTGCGCGGCGGGTGATAAAGATGAAGTTTTGAAATTATTAGAAAAAGGTGCTGATATAAATACGGCGAATGTTGATGGATTGACGGCCTTACATCAGGTGATTATTGTAATTTTTTTTACGATTATTTCATTTTAATTAGAAAGAAAAAAATGAAATAAAACAACAGCATCCACCTGTGGCAGTTTTATAATGTAATGTATGTATGTGTGTGTGTTTGTCTGTGTATAAGTGCTGCCCTGATTTTCTATGACGTAAAGTTGTGTGTCAATATGGCTACTACAGCTGAGTTTTCCCCTATTTTATTTAATTTTTTTGAATTTTTCAACAAAAAATTATTATCATTTCCTAAAATTAAACTAAATTACACTTATTTGAATTGTTTATAAGTAAACATTGGATTACATAAACAATTCGTAATAGAAATTAGCTTGAAAAGTTGTAATTTTAAACTCGATTACTGTTGTAACCCTTTTTGTTTAATTAATACAAATTGTAGATTATCTAATCCATAAATTTGAACAATTTTATGTTTTCTAACGAAATTGGAATCTATAATTGGATATTATTTCATGTGAAACGCGGTTTAGATAATTTGATATGATGGCGACTTATTGTTAGGGCCGGTTCAGCTTCCCTTCCTCAATTTCGACTTAAGGTTGACTTTGTCGTAAATCAACTTTATGTGCCTTATACATAAGGCCCATTTTAATAAAGTGAATAAAATGATCAGCCTGAAACTATGCCAAGTTGAGGATAAGGAACCAAAGGTGAATCGGATCTAAGAGTTTTATTTAAAATAACATTTATGTAGCACTTTGGGGTTGTTTTTAGAAATTGAGACTTTAAAGCGAAGGTATCTTTTTTCAAATGCAACTATATACGTGTGGATTATCGAATACATTACTATTTTTATAGATAGATGGGTAGATAGACGGATTTAGTATCTCTGTCACATACGTTTTGACTTTTGTTTATATCTCTTTTTTAAATCTTCTTCCATTGAAGTCGTAAAAGTGGTGTGTCTTCTGGTAGTCAACGTATATATTCCGTCTATTTCAACTCGGTCGACTTGAGTTTGCGATACTATTTGACTAATTAGGTACCTGTATTCGACCAAATCAGACTAATAATATCATAAATCTGTATTGTATTTGTATAAAGTTGACAGAAAGAATCCTAGAGAGTTGACCCATTCATGTACCACAGGGTCTACTTTAACCTTAAGTTAGTGTGGATTTTTCCTACCCTATAGGTCGTGTTGGAGGTATATGTGGTTTATCCCGATCCTAGTAAAATACATCTACAATTGAAATAAAACAGAGCACGATAAGGGAAAAGGTATAGGGTTGCGTAGTATTGCAGAAGACGTGTAGCGTTTTGTAAATATGTTTGAATACACTTTCCACCAATTAAAAGGTAATTACGATTTGTAGGTACATTTTGTTTTGAAATCTACATATGAGAAGATATCTCCAATAGTCTACGGCAGTGTTTCCCAACCGGTGTACCCTGAAAGGATTCTAGGTGCGACGCAAATTGGGTGTTTGATTCAGTTATACGTCGTCCCCGATGTATATGGGGATCAAAATGGGGAAAAAATGCGGATTAGAAACAATTAAATCTTCTATTACAGTGCCACAGAAATCTTATCGAATTTAAACTGTGCCGCTAAAGCAAAAAGTTTGGGAAACACTGGTCTACGGACAAGGCGTTTATAATACGAACATAGGAAAAACAAACCAGCACCACCACCCACATTTATGGGTTTCCTCATAAATTAGAATAAGATAGAATAAAAAATAAGGGGTATTTGATGTCTATGTATTTCGATCTTTGTCTGATACATGTATCATCTGATGTTTTACTAAGATCTTGATGAAGATGGAAAAATTTAAATAAGATTCTTTTAAATGGAAGAGGATGTGATGATTAAAGAAATGTCTAAGAGTGGACGCTGTCAATAATTTATTTTCTGTTTATGTTCGCATTAAAAACGCCAAGTATGTATACGACTATCTACACATCCAGTGGGGTATGATCTCCAAACGTTCGATAATTGAGCAATAATGGCTCTTCCTCTCGAGATGGCTTTAAAAAATAGATTCAAAAGCCTTATAGATGCAGAACTATAAAAATCAATATCATCCTCCACGTCTATAAAGTGTTGCTTTTTTCTTTAAGGAATAAATAGGCAGTTGACCGCCTCCTGTACAATGGTATATTTTGTCATAACCCCCCTGCTATTTTAAGTTGTGTGACAGTTAATGAACTTTGGTCTACCGTACGTGTTGTTATTTTTTATTTTCCTTTCAAATACTAGAATTTTTATCTAAAAATGGTAAAGTAAAGAAATGTTGATAATCAAAGGTCATCCTATCTTTCATATACATGTGTTTCTATGTAAATTTTCCATATAGGTATTATATCTACATAATTCTTAACATTCTTAAAGGGTTGTGTTTAAATACCTATGATATCGATTTATAACCGTATTATAACGTTTCTTTTGTTATAATGTTTGTAATTCAATTAGTCGATTATATTTAAATTTTTATTATAACGGAGATATTTATTATCACGTACGTATATCGGTAGGCACCTTTTTTGTGGTTAAAATAATTCGAATATTTTCAATACTTTCTTTCGAAATACAGGGAAACCTCGATTATTGCGGTTTATAATTTGGTACCAAAAATCCAATTATTGCCCTCAAAATTCTAATTATCGCAATTTTAAAGGATTTGAAAACGAAGATACCTATCTTTATCATTGACAAAACTAATACCGCATTTGATTTAGGATTAAGAGAAATTCTAAATGGTAATGATAAGGACCTGTTGCAGTCACATGTTGAGTAGCTGAACGATAAAAACCTAATTAACTTGCTTAAGGTGCTCAGATCGATGATGATGACGAAAAAATTGATTTGAAGTGATTTCAAAAATCCATTTTACATGTGTTATTTATCCTGATGGTCGCGGTATTTTTCGTGGCAACAATAACTGCGATAATTGGGACATTCCTGCACATACTTTTATTTAAATGAATTTAAACAAACAACAAATCTCAATGCTCCATTGGGGATTATGAAATTTTAAATTTAGATTGCACTCTCGTAATTCAATCATTTATTTTTAATCACAACAATTGTATTTTGTTTGTTATCAGATTACGCACGCCTCCATTATACAGACGTTTGTATGTGTAATAAGTATAATGAAAAATTAAAGTTTTTTTTCTTTTAAATGATGTTTTTTTATTAATAGTTTTCAAGTTAGAGATAGAGAGAAGAGGAGTGGAGACCTTCGAACAGTAGAAAGATTTTGCTAAAATTATCATGTTGTAATTTGTTCTTGTCGTAAATTTTCATCGGACATTGGCATCATCGTCTGTTTTATTTAAAATAAAATAAAAAAAACAAATTATAATCCTATCGAAAATTGTTTATAATTTTCTTCTATCTATAAATTAATTTATTTATTTTATTAGAAAAATTATTGATTAAAATCGCAATAAAGGTGGTGAATTTAATTAAAAAATAATAATTTTAATAATCATTCCTATACAAAACCGTGACGATGTTGTCTAGATTATTGATAATAAGTAAGAATTTCTTTTAATTACATTGTTAAAGTCTCTAATAAAGAAAAAATGGAGGTCATTGATCTTTTTTAATAATAAAAAAAGGTTTAATTCTGATAGCTTGAAGTTTTTCTATTATAAATTATTCAAAAAAATGTAATAATTATGTTTTCTATAATTCTTCTATTAAATTCTTGTGTGGTTATAAAGTTTTACACTTTTCTCTTTTTCCAATCATTGGTATTATTTCAAATTGCGTGCTTATAGATCATTGATTTTAAACGATATATTTTATTGGTAATCTTAGCAAAGACCAAATACGGCATAATCTTGTTGAGTTCTTCTTGTTATAATGTCGTAAATTGTGGAATTTCAACAAACACACATGTCACTTATTTATAAATAACAAAATACAAATTTACTTGGTTTCTAAATGATGATATTTTGACCATTTTTTAAAGATAAAATTATTTATAATGTAGATTTTTAGGTCTGTAACAATCTCGCACTTGGGGCATACATACAGGGTACTTGGTTACTCAACAAATAAATTTTGTTAAATTTTTTTGTCCCGGGAAGGTCTGAGTTAAGCCGATGACATCCTAGAAGGATGCTTGCATTTAGCAAGGCAAGGAAACCAGAAATATGCAAGATTAGATTTTTTTTTTTTTTACGAACCCATGATTGTCATCATTAATATTATTGATGGTGGTATAGGTGATGATATTTGATCTTGTTGGAAATCCTTGTGGATGGCAGTTTTAGTTCAATCTGCGGGCTAACATTTATTTGAATTTAATAAAAGTTAGAACTCAATTCAGACTAATCTGTTGCAGACCTTGTATAAATTTACATTATAATAATTTTTGTCTTTCCGGTCAAAAAGCCTGATAGAAACCTTCAATATATTTACAATACAGACTAGTTAAATATTTTCAAAACAAAATAAATATTAGAAATTTACAAGAAATGTCGCATTTAACACCTAAGATTATTTTTAAATATGCTTGTGGAAATCTTTCCTCTTTTATACAGTTTGAGACATTCATCTAGGAACATAGGAGAAACTACAAGAACCGGGATAGTCTTATAGCCTTCGTGTGAGTTGGTGGGTAGAAGACTGTCCTATGTTCCTAGATGAAATGTCTCAACCTGTATATGTTTTCCTTGTGGTATAGCTGCTGCCAGTTGAATTATTGTACAAATACTGGTTGTTCTCGCAAAATAAGTCGCTGACCCTGTTTCATTTCCCGGTAAAGTCTGTTGTATGATTTATGTTTGTTTTTCAATTTTAATTAAATAATAAAAAAATCACATCCCTCTAACCCTAATATTTAAACTATTTTTGTATAATTTTATCACATTTAATTCAAAGAATTGTTGTTATTGTTAATTTGATTGCGTATTATAGTGTTTCCAAAAATTATAAAATGGAATATTTTCTTTATATGAGAGCAATGTAACTTCTACTGGTTTGTAACAACACATGTTTAATTTTAAGTCAAAAAAAAATTATTTTTTCTGCTCATCAAATTCGTGTGCCAAAATAAATAAATACGAATTGTTTAAATTAATTTTTTGCTCCAATCTAAGGATTATAATTTATATCTATGTACATACATAAAGAATTTACGTAAGCAAACATTAATCGACTATTCTAAAATCATGTCAGTCATTATGTTGGATTTAGTGTTTAATACACGGATGCCAATTTCAGCCTGAAACCATATGTTCTCCTCTGATATCTTTTAAAATTGTATAATTTTTTTTTTTTATGTTGAAATAAATAATCATATCACTCGAGTACAGATGTTGAAATTTTGTAAAATGTAAACATGGTTTCAAAATTACCAAATCTAGATTTTGTTTTTAGGAAGTTGAATCATCTGTTTGTCCAAAAAAAAAAAATGACAATAAAAAAAGTAGTAGAGGAAAAAGTCTACAAAAACTGGATAGATAATTGTTTGCTTCCGTTAGATTACAAGAGAAAACCATTTATAGTAAAAAAACATCAACAACAAGATATGCAGATTTTATTTAAATGAAACTAGTTTTTGTACAAAAGTAAAAGCTGTAGTAGTAGCAGCTTTTACATAACTCACATAAAAATGTTGTAGTGAAAACGATTATGTGTCATAGGTATAACAGAAAAAACAAAACAACAAAAACGATATGAATGAACAACCCAATTTACGTCATTTGCTGGATGATTATTTAAAAAAAAAACTCAATTTTTTTGTTTTTTCTTTTTATCCCAAAATTGAATTTGGTTCTGTTAAATGAATGCAATCAAATTTCATGATCTTATTAGTTTTGAAAAACTGAAGTTTGTTTCAGGCATGTATTGATGATAATTTCGACATGGTGGAATTTCTTGTTGAACATGGTGCCGATGTGAATCGTGGTGATAATGAAGGTTGGACACCATTACATGCAACAGCCAGTTGTGGTTTTATGTATATAGCGAAATATTTAATTGAAAAAGGTGCTGATGTTGCTGCTGTTAATAATGATGGTGAATTGGCTGTTGATATTGCTGAATGTCAAAAAATGGAAGATTTATTGAATGAGGAAGTTAAGAAAAGAGGTTTTCTATTCAATACAATTATTATCGTTACTTTTAATATTGTTTTATTTCATTCAGGAATTGATTGTGAATCAGCACGAAATGAAGAACGACGTATTATGCTTCAAGATGCTTTAGAATGGTTATCATCGAAAAATACACAAATTGATATACCACATCCGAAAAATGGAGCAACACCATTACATGTAGCAGCTGCTAAAGGTTATACGGATGTAATGAAGTAATGTTTGTACATAAATTATTAATTATTTGTTTATATAATCATTTCTTCTCTATAGAGTTCTACTGCAGTGTGGTGCCGATATTGATTCACAAGATGTAGATGGTTGGTCACCATTACATGCTGCAGCTCATTGGGGCCAAAAAGAAGCATGTCAATTATTAGCTGAAAATTTAGCCGATATGGATGCTAGAAATTTTGTTGTAAGTTGTTGTTATTTTCTAAATAAACAAATATTTTAATTTGTTACCATGATTATTATAGGGTCAAACACCTTTCGATTTGGCCGATACAGATATGTTAAGGTATTTAGAGGATCTTAAAAAGAAACAAAATAAAGAAGAGGTTAATAGGAGACAAGCGAAAAAGAGAGCCGAATTACAAGATAGGACAATTGAAACTGAAACACCAGTTAAAGTTAAAAAAGTTGAAACTGAAATTGTAAATAAAGAAGAAAATCGTGAGAATAATGTTGGTAAGTTGGTAATTTTATTAATTTTCTATTTTGTGTTGTTTATATTATTTTATGTTGCCTTATCTGATAAAAACGTATTCTTCTTTTCTTGCTGCTTTAAAAGAAATGGACGTATCTAGTGAATCTAGTGAATCGGAAACTGAAAGCAGTTCTGAAACAGAATCAAACAGCACTGATGAAGATGGTAAATTAAGAACTTGAACAAATTTTAGAATTTCTATAGTATTTCTTTAAAAAAAACCAAACAAACTTGAGCATGTTGGATTCATTTTCCGTATATATACATATACCACAAATGAAATTGATAAAATTACCGCTTTATCACCATTTTACGTTTCTCATATGATAACATTTATATGTATGATTAACTTTAAAGTAGGTTAAATGGATTTCCCGATAAATTACGCAAGACGTCAATTTATAATATGAATCACAAGTTTTTCAACTTGTAATATTCTGCATGAATCTTACAATAATTAGCTAACTAGCTTGGCTTTTTTAGCAATCACAAAAAAAACGATTACTGCGTAATTAAATAAATAACACAAAAAAAGATTGTTTTACATTTTTTCATAAAGTTTTTCTCTCTAATATTGATTTACAGAAAAGAAGAATAGAGTTAACTCAATGGATTCGGTCAACATATTAAATAAAAATGTGGAAAATTCAAGACTGCCACCTAGTGTACCTCCAAAACAAATCGTTGATACAAATAACGATGACAATCTACCATCTTGGAGAAAACAGAATACAAGACAAACCAAAGTGGATTTACCAAGTCCTGTAAAGACAACAGGTAATTGAAAACTATTGCATATTTCTGGTTTATACCTTTTATTATTAATAAATTTGAAATTTAATAGATAAAATCAACAATTCAGAGCATAATAATGAAAATGATGTTACCCTTAGGAGAGCTAGTAGTTTCCAGACTGATAAAGAGTGAGTATAGAAGGTTTTTTTTGTTTTTTGGTAAATAATCAAATGAGTCAGGATTAACTCCTTGGCAAAATGATACTAAAATTATTTAACAAATTATTGAGAAAACAATCAAATCAGCATTTCTGCTTTTTAAATAATCGATTCTTTCATCTTGCAAAGGGGGCTTAATAATATTGCTTAAATTCATTATTTTAATAAGTATTTATATTATTTTAAAAATTATTTTTCTTGTTTGTACTACTTTTTAAATTATTTATTATTTATTTATTATTTTTATTGTAGTAGTGATCCTATTTGAAAATTTAGCATGTGAACTTTAAATGGCAACAACAAAAAAATTATTTTCAAAGTAGTATAAACAAAATTGCATCTAACGCTCTGACACTTGCTTATATGTTTAGGTTCTACTCGAAATATGAGGAGCTGCATGCACGCATTAAGGCATATAGAGATTCTGATGCCATTATACCTTATTCCTCTACTAGACCTTATTCCGATTATATCCTTAGTTCCTATAAAAAGTCTCAGAAAAATTACAGGTATGCACAATTTTTGTGTATCTATTGTAAAACAGAATTATACAAGAATTTTTATATTGAAGATTTCTGTATAATTACATAATTTTTTTTTTTTAATATTTTTGTTAGTTGTATTAGATTTTGATACAATTTGAGGATGATTTTTGCATCTTTTTTTTAATAAAAAAATAAATGAAATTCATTATTTTATATCTTTTCTGAACTAACCTGATGCATTTTGTTTTATTATAAAAATAATGCTAACAGTTACGTATGATTTTAAGTAGTTAGGTTTGTAATCAGATAATAATCACTAAAATAATCACAATATGAATGATGATAATAAAATCGAAAAATGCATGAATATATTTTTATTTTAATATATTGAATGTGATTTAAATCATTTTTTTTTTAATTATAGTGATTCCAAGGATGAAAATGTTACAAATATACCTAGTACTACAACTTCACCAACAAAAACAACATCAACATCACCAGCTACCAGTCCTGTTCCAAATAGTCAACCATTAAGAAGGTAATTATGTTGTTTTTTGTATTATTGGGTTTTCTCTCAGTTTATTTCGTTATTTTTATATGAATTTAGTCGAATAAGCATTGAAATTTATTATTTTTTTCTTTATAAATCAGCGGTTTAAAGCTACCAATAGGCATAAATGCACCAACTACAACTGTTGCTACTACAACTAGTACAACAGCTGTTACAACTCCTACCACACCTGGATCCACTAGGCTCCAAATGTTTAAAAACTTTTTCAAGTATGATTCTTGTGTGTGTTTGTGTGTATATGGTTTGAAGCTTCCTATTACTAAAACAACTTAATTTGGTTTTATTGTTGTTTTCTCTCCTTGAATTAATTTTAAATAATGCGTTATATTTTTTTTTGCCATAAACCCAATCATCGTTTGTTGATATGTTTATAATAATTATTCAATAATTGAATATTTTGTTTTATTGTTAGGTCGTTTGTTCCTCCTGTTCGTGATGAAGAGAGTGAGACCCAGAGAAAGGCCCATGCAAAACGTGTACGTGAAACTAGGCGTTCTACTCAGGGTGTGACTCTTGAAGAAATCAAATCAGCTGAACAGTTTGTTAAAAAGAAGAACACTCAACCAACAAACAATAATAATAATAATAACAACACCAGCAATAACAATAATGAACAGCAGGTGATTATATTTTTACTTTTTATGATATGACGGTAGTGGCTTCATTTTCATCACATTATCGTTCCAATGTAAAATTAATAAAACCCCATAGGTTATCTGTTTTTTTTTTTAATTATTCATATAATATTATCATTCACGTTGTACTAACAGACGGGGGCTAATGGGGATTCCTCTAATGGAGTGAGTGTGACTGCTACAATAACAACAGCAACACCTACTGTTATAACACGTGATACTACCAATGAAGAATCTACTGTTGCGCACGAGCGCAGGCCCTCTTGGAGACTGAGAATAGATAGTAGTAGCAAGGTAAGTCACTTCGATGTTGGCTAAAATTAATTACTATTTATTGGATGTTGTTTATACATACACACCATCATGAATGGAGCAGCTTAATTATCACACAAAATCATCAATTAAAATAAAAATAAAAATCGGGGGGGGAAAGTGCATGCAATCTCCATCCTCTATATTTCAATTTGTAGATCTATTTAGTTATCATCATAGAAAATTGTAGAATTTTGTACAAATATCATCATATCCTTACAGTTTTAATATTTTCTTTTCAGATTTACCTTTTGGTTTTTCTTCTTCTAAGCTTGTACTTTGTGTGGCATCCTGTAGAACACATTTTATATTTCCTAACACTTTATTTGTACTTTTATATAAAAGAAGTATTCGCTTTCTAAGTATTCTTATTGCTGTTAAATCAAAATGTATTTGTGATAAGCTTTAATAATTGTTGTTAATATCAGTATTTTTTGGGACCAAAATTCAAATTCAGTATAGGTAGATGTTTTTATTTTCGTTTTTTCTATATTTTATTGTTGTTTTTTTATACTAACAGAAAAATTTAATAAAAAATCTATTTATTTAATTCAATGTTTCATTTTATTTATTATTATTATTATTATTATTTTATCGGTATTGTTGTTGTAATGTAATAATTTTCCTTTTTCAATTTTTGTCTATGTTGTGCTAATCATGTGTTATTTAAATGTAGTTCAAATTGGAGGATGCAACAAAACCATCTTCTGAACCACCACCACCAAGCACTCCGTCCTTTATGCGTCGCACTAGTGCAATTATTACTACCACTACTACTACTACTACAGCTACTACCACAACTACCACTACATCTAGCACACAAAATAATCTTAGACCATCATCAGCGCCTATTGAAACAGCTGATACAACTATAACACTGCCATTAAGGAGGCCTAAATCACAAGATGATAAAGGTTTGTTTTCATCATTGTATTTGTAATGAATTTTTAAGTTAATCTTTTATTATCGATAGAACAAGATAAAGAGAATGATGTAAGGAATGCTCAAGCTACCCTTGCAACACAAGCTGCAATACAACGACGACGAAGGCCGAAACGAAGATCAACTGGCGTTGTATCATTTGATAATGTTGATGTATGTTGTACCTAATTAAACAATAAAAAAAAAATTTAGTTAATGTTTAAATATTTTCAGGATTTAGAACAAGAAAAAGATCCGTCAACCGGTGATGCTGAAGATACAATTAAAGTTAACCATCAAGAGGTAAGAGTTTCTTCAAGGCTCTTATTTAGTAGTTGGTAGAATTTTTACCCCATTATGTTGACATAAATTTCAAATTTCCATTTGTAGACGTATCATTGTTAAGTTACGTCAATAATTTGGCTGATGATCAAAAGTTTTTATTATTAGAACTATATAGAAATTACCTTCAAAAATTTTTAATTTATACTAATCTAAATATAACGATTATCTCGTAAAATCTAAAAATAGTTTTCTTCTATTTTTGAACATAATTTTCGGAATTTCCTGGTAAATTTTGTTGCATTTTACTGTAATGAAATTTAAGACAGAATGCACTGCATAAATTATGTTAAATGGACGGTAACGATAACTTTACCTATATTTAACTTACAATATTTTTTTACATAAACAATAGAATTTGTTTAAACAGGTGCCTTATGTTTACCAAATCAATTTCCAGTTAAAATTTCTGAGTAATATCGATAAATAAACTTTACCTTTTTGTTTTGTTTTGTTTATTAACAACAACGTGGTCAAATAAGTACGACTGTACATACATACTTTGTATCTTTGAACTAATTTTGATATACCCCATGACATTGTAAGAATTTTTTAGTTTCTAACCAGGTGTTTTTTCCTAATTGGCGAAATTCCAATATCGTTGTCGTTTTGTTAGCATTGAACATTTATTGCTTTTGTTTTCTTTTATCATTCACCTCTACGACAAAACTAGATATACGCAGTTTATATGTTGTGAAAAGTGTAGGCGTTATATATATGTTTTTAATATAATCCCATTAATATGTTCATACCTTGAAATAGAATTAAGTTTATCGCATGGCAAGTTCGTAGAACTTGAATTTACAATAAAATGAAAAATACAATTGGTGGTGGTTGTTGTTAAATTTATGTTTATTGTAAATTAGAAATACGTGTTGTGTACGTTTAGGTTAAATTTAGAAATTTTGTATTGCATAAATTCCAAAAAAACCCACCTTCAGTTAAAGTTGAAGAAAGATAGAGATAGTTGTGGTGGAGATTTAAATAGATGTAAAATGTGTACGTTGGTGTGTTTCTTTATTAGTTGTAATCCTACAACGTTTCTGTAAATATCACTAAACTCGTGTTGTTTTCTTAATTATGAAAATATTTTTGTAAAAAAAAAAAAAAATAGCAGTGCAATTTGCGAGTGTTTTATTGTTTTTAAAATATTGCAAACAAAACAAAAAAGAATGTCGTATCGTAGTAAACAACCAACACCACCAATACGACAACGTTCCCATTCTGCTGTACGAAGTAGTGGAAATTCGTACAATAATCGTCCAAGAAGTTTAGGTTTTTATAATACAAACTCTTCAACATACACATCACCATATTCAAGTAATATAAATCCATATTCGTCACCATATAATAATTATACAACAAATTATAAAAGTCCATATTATTCAAATGGTTATAGACAAAATAATAATAATAGTTCAACAACACCATCAGGTTATAGTAGTCTTACAATACCAGCAAAATCATTAGCAAATATTAATCTTATTACACCGAATTATACAAAAACATATGATAATGATCGTAATAGTTATAGAAAAAATGATATTCTTTCAAGTGGGCATAGATCTAGACGTGATTTGATTACAAGAAAGGGTAGTTATAATAGTGTTAGTAATAATAATAATAATAGTAGAGATAGATCAATATCAAGATCACGAGCATCATCAATTAGTAGTAATGGTATGGGATCAAAATCAATCAGTTTAACGTCACTAAATTCAGAGGGATATTATGTAAGATCTCTCAATTAAAATAAATGAATATTGAATTTGGCAATTTAATTTCAAAAAAATTAATCAAATAAAAATCGTTATTTACAGAGTGGTAATGAAAGATCAAGAAGAAGTGTAACAGATACAACAAATGAAAATGGTGAAATCGATTATAAGAAATTGTATGAGCAAGCAATGGCTGAAAATGAACAATTACGTGATAAATTACGAAAAACTGATATAGAATTACGTGATACAAGACAAACATTAGAAAAAATTAATGCTGTTGTACGTTATTGTTGTTATTATTGATTTTCTTATATTTAATTGTGATTATTGTTTTTTTATAGACAAGTAAAAATTCATTATCAGAATTAGAGAAGCGTGAGAGGAGGGCAATGGAACGAAAATTGAGTGAAATGGAAGAGGAATTAAAGGTATGTATGATGATTCATATATTTGTATTTAATTTGATTTAATTATAATTTGATTATGAAAAAATTTGTTTAATTTTTTACAGTGTAGCCGTTTTTTTCTTGTAGTTTATACAGCAGGCTTGATAGTGCAATTTTTTGAATGCTATATATTTTTTATAATTTTCAGTATTTTTCTACAAATACTTCTATGATTTTTTCTTAAAAAAAAAAATCAAAATTAATTAACAACTAACACATTAACATTATTAACCCAAACTTAATAACACCTCAATTACTGTAAACAATTTATTTAAAAAAACAGTTTGTATTGGAGGGATTACAGAGACGTGGGTGTTCTGTATAGTTGTGTTTATTTATGTAAATTTTTTTGGAAATTTTCGAAATAGCCATGAAATTGAAATCTATAGATGTGTTGTATAAATTCATTTTGAAGTTTATTACCAGCAACAACAACACACGCAGCTTTTATGTTTTTTTAAATGCATTTTTAAATTTAGATTTTGATAAATTCTATTTTTAAGCTATTAGAACACACGTTTCTATAATAAATTTAAATCTGTATTTATAAGTTCTCTTGTAATCTCCTCCAAAATTTGTAGGTATCTAGTCCTATTTAAAAAAAAAAGCGAACACACAAAACAAAGATGAAATAAATATCAAAGACGTGTTGAAATTAGCGGACGCCTGGCCTAAATAACTTTAAAATATATAAAAATATTGCAACAAATCTTCTAATATTATTATTTTTTGTCTTTTTAATATAAATCCTGCTTTATACTTTTATGTATTTTTTTTTTTTTTTGAAATTTATACGGGAAAAATCTTCGGAATTTTGTTGTTGTTTTATACCAAATTATTAGAGTTAATTATTTTCAAAAATAGGTGCAAATTTTATTGTTCTAGCAATTGCAAAAATTGAAAGCCGAGAATGAGCGTTTAAAGGCCGACAACAGGTCTCTGACACGTGTCATCACCAAACTTACCAACTCTCCAAAAAAATAGGTAATCGAATTGTAATTTTAAAAAGAAAAACAAATTTTAAACCAAAAAAAATAAATTGAAAGAAAAGAAAAAAGTTAATAACGCCGCCATGCTGCTGATTTCGCATTTTTTGTTGTTTATATGTTTTTATTTTAAATTTTGATTTGTACACATTTTTACAAACGTTATATGTAAATGTAACACATTGTAGCTACTATTGTAACTCTTATAATGAATGGATTGTTCTGTTTTTTATTATTATTATTATTTAAATTGATTAACACACTAACATCCTCTCACATAAATGTTTGGAATTGGCTCTTTTGTGTCTTACCTTTGATTGTTTGCAGTTCTTGCGGTATGATTATTGTTATAATCATCATCGTCATCATTATATGACTGTCATCATCATCATTACAGAATTACTGCTTTATGAATAATTATAATTTGTGTAATTTTTTTTGCAAAATAGCATGATTTTAGTTATTTTTCTAATTTATTATTAGTATCAGCAATATTTAAATAATAATTTTTCTGTTGCAGCATTTGGAAAATATGCGAATAGAAAATCAAAAATTGAAAGATGAAAATGGCGCATTAATTAGAGTGATTAGTAAGTTGTCGAAGTAGCATAAGTAGATTTCGGTTTTTTTTTTGCATCTTATGTTGATATGACTTTGTTAAATATTGGTTTATCTACTTTATAATTATTTTTCTCTCTCTCTTGTTATAACCAAGTATTACTGTTAGGTTTTTATTTATTGAAATACGACTAGTTGCTTAATTTATATTATACAGAAAGAAAAGGAAAAAATGACCATATCTTTATATAATATACAATAATTTTTTTTGTTGCTTAACTGATTGTACTTTTTTTTTGTTTTGTTTTTAATATTAGCAGATTGTGTGATAATCGCTTTTTTCTCTGTTAACATTGACTTTTATTATCCCAATAGAAAAGACAGTTTCTTTTTTTCATGATTTAAAAAGTGAACATTTAACATAAACATTACGGATATGTCAATTTCAACTATATATTTTTTGTATAATTATATAAAATCCTATTATTATATTATTATAAATGTACCTAAATGTATTGTACTTGTGAATATTAACAATTGTTGTGATTTTTAATGTTACAAGAACTTATATAAATTATTATTGTTTTATCCCTCATAATAGTTCATGATTGCTTATCGTCGTCGTCGTCCCTCATGCTCATTCAGAAAATTATGTACAAAATCATTTTGATAATAATAACGTATTGAATTGTTAAAATCTAGTCCAAAGATTTATTTAAACAAAAAAAAAAAGAAGAGAATTGTGACATTGTGGCACTTTAATTTGTTAAACTTGAATGGTGCTAATTTTCTTTTTTTTTTTTAACATACAAGAAACGAAGTTTATAATGAGGTGTGTTTGTTCTGATAATTTCCTCTGTTTCACTATAAGATTTTCAACTTTATTTCATCGAACTCTTGTGCCTTGTATTTATAAAATTAGTTGTGTAAATTATTTTGTGTATTTATTCCTTGTATTTAGAGAGATAATTTTGTGAATATAGTGATTTTATAGTTGATTCTTTAATAAAAATCTGATACGAATTAGAATAAAATCGTTTTATTATTATTCTCTTCAAACATTGAAGCAGATTAGCAACTGATAAATTATATAAAGCTTGTATGTTTATTATTTTTTTTACATTATTATTCCTATATACACAATGTAATCATCACAAAAACAGGAAAAGGAAGTTATTAAAAATTCATTAGGAGGTGCCGCAACATTGTCGTGACGGTATCGGTGATGCTTCCTCATCATCATCATCATCCACAACTACAACATTACGTCGTTGTGGACTTTGAACAGTTGTCGATACGTTTTGGGCTTCTTTCTCTTCAATAGTTTCCAACATTTTTTGTGTTAATGTTAAAAATAATTCTTCAACGCCTTTATTTTGTTTTGCTGATGTTTGAAAATGTATAGCTCCCACTTTATTTGCATACCTAAACAATAATTTAATTAAAAAATAGTAAAATGTGGATTATACAAATTAAAAACGAACGTTTCAGCATCCTCTAACGATACATGTCTATCTTTCTCGAGATCAGTCTTATTACCAGCTATCACTAAGCAAATATCACTACCTAACATTTTACGTAATTCTTTCACCCAGTTTTTGACTTTTTGAAAGGAATCCTCATCCGTGATATCATAAACTAAGACAGCACCGTTTGATGAACGATAATAGATTGGGCCTAATGCATGGAATTTCTCTTGACCGGCAGTATCCCATATGGCCAGATTTATACGTTTACCGTCAATGTTTAATTTTTTGTTCAAAAAAGACGCCTAGAAACAACAAACTTTAGTATTTCCACACACAAAAAAAAGAATCATGATTTTAATATTACTTGAACAGTACTTATATGATTTGCGTTGAATTTATCTTCAACATATCGTAAAACTAGACTCGTTTTACCTACACAACCCTCCCCAAGTAGCACTACTTTAAAATTGTGTGTGTTATTTGCCATTAGTCTTGATAACGTAGCAGATTATCTTGATGAACTTCCAAACGACATTATGAGCTGCTTAATTGTAGTAAAAGGGTGATTTCATTAAAATCGGTGTGGTTGCACTAAAACAATCAACAAAAAACAGCATATTTGTAAGGATTATTGCTAATTTTTTTTCTAATTAACCCTACAATTATTACGTATTTTACAACAAATAAATAATAATTATAACAATAAACAGAAATATTACCAAATTATACGATTATCAATTGTAAATTACGCAATTTCTCTAATTATTCCAAACAAAAACTTCATTTTTTAAATCAGCTGATTAAATTAAAGGATGTTCTTGTTTTTATCAAGTAGGCGTGACTTGCGTACCTGTCAATTAAGAAGGTTACAAAATCGGCCACTAGAGGGTTATAATAATTTTTAAAATTTCACCAATTTCTAATTGATTTATCCAATAAAATTATACAAAATTAACAATAATTCAATACAAATATTGAATTGTTAACGATTTTCTGATAAATCAGACGAATTTTTCCACGTTTCTTCCAACATCAACATTGAAATTACAAACGGAAACGTTAACTGACAGATTGACGTCAACAACGGAAATTGTAGTCAAAACCATGTCTGTCATTCAATATTAACCGCTTATTTTCAATTTGTTTGAATCGAAATTTGTTATGATTGTATTTTAAAATTAATATTTTGAATTTATTCATAAATTATCGTTGTAATTATGTGAAATTATCCAAATTTAGTTAAATTAGCGGTGTTTGTTAATCGGGTGCGCAAACAATTGCGCAATAGTGTATTAGCCGTCATCCGTGTGTATTGTATTATTGGTAAGTCGACAATCTTTTCGTTTAATTTTCTGAAATTTTTGTTAAATTTACAAGAAATTAATGAATGATTTTCGTTAAATCCATTCAATTTAGGTTAATTGTATAAATTTAAATGATTGTCATTAGATATTATTTGGTAGTTCATTTAAAATTCATCATTTTTCATATAGCGTCCCATTATTCGGCTTAAATACGATAGCGTTGTATCTGGTTGAAATTTCAATTTGAATCACATTTTTATTGAATTATTTCGAAATAAAATCGTGTAAATTTGATGAATTATCAATATTGCAAGTTATTTTTTTTTTATAAATTGTTTAAAAGAAAAAAATTCGTACAATATTGGTATTGGTGTGGATAAGTTGTGTTCACGCAGGTCGGGACTTTGAGCACGTAGGCCGCTTTCTCTTATGTATTAGGACTGAATGGCACGTGTTCTTCACGTTCCAATTTACCAACCCTTTAACAAATTCCATCTTTAATTCATTGTTTTTTCATTGATTAAATCTAATAAACAACATTAGATTATTTTGAGGATGTTTTTGAATTTGAGTCGTTTGTCTTGACACCATTTTAGGGACTGTATATGTCTATCACTATACATATACCTATGGTATAGTACGGTTGTGGATCTAAGGTGGTTTAATTAAATAAATAGAAAGTCATTTATATAATTCGTCATTGGATGTAAGCAATCAGTAGATACTTGACATTCGTTTTTGTTTGACGAATTTATCATTAAATACAATGTTACTGGAGTTGTTGATAAGAAGATGCATTTTATAATTAAGACGTGTTGTTGTTGTTGTTATTATTGTTAATTGTTATCAGAAAAGACAAAAGTCATATCTTTGTGGTTGGTGTTTAGTGTTAAGGTTACGCCCCCCTCTCCCACTGTTATTTTTGATAAATTATTGTTTTGCTTTAATTCCAAAAAAATAACAACAACAAAAATGCCAAGTGGTATTTACGAATTTGGACTAAATTTTAGGTACATTTTAAATATCAGTAGTTTAGTTTTTTTGGTTGGTTATAGCGGACGACGTGCCATCGATCGTGTATATGTTGTTTAGCATTTTATAGAGAAGTAGGAATAGAATGAATACCAACTGTGTTTAAAATGCGCGTGGATGCTGGACTTCATCTGGGTGAATGTCCTTTTAGTTGTTTTCCCGCCAATCCTTTATTAAAAACAAGGATCTGTATTGTTGTTAATTGCTTGATTTCTCAAGTCATGGAATTATAATTTTTGAATAGTGAAAGCGAATCTTTATTGTATAGGTACGCTGTAAATCTTATTACCACTATATACAGTCTGTTTCATTTAAGGCTACAGTTCCGTTAGTTGCGAACGAAAAAAATAAACGAATAATATGAATGTCTGGTGCTTACTAGAAAACAATTGAGATTCAAAAGGTACGATGCTGATTTTGCGGATTTATTTGGTTTTTGTGTATTATTGTTTTATTATTAAATTAGAATTAATGCTGATTTATGCACGATTTTATTTTAATTTAAAGTAGGTACGATCAACAAAGCCGTTTTTCCTATCTCTCAAAGACTACTACCTACCTACAAGGGCATTTTTACTATCTATTCTTATTCACAAATAACGGAAGTGTATTATTAAGTGAAACCGGCTGTATATTAACTGATTTTGTAAAGATAGATTTTATTGTAAAAAATCAAAACAGGTAATGCTGTTTAAGGTTATTATTAATAATTTAATTTTTACACTTTTTGATTGAAAGCCACAAGTATTCATTTATTCATGAATTTGGATAATTTGTTAATGATTTATAGAGTCACAATTGTTTTCACCCTAATTAATAGTAGTTTAGTTGTAATAAAATTCATCCCACGTATCAAAAGTATAACTTTTTTCGTATGAAATCATGAATTACATTCAACATTCAACGTAAAATCTGGTTGAGTTCAATCACGATTCAATTGGTCTGATTTATGTGCGGTGTAGATGAATTATTGGCTTGTTTTTTGCTTCTCATAATGAAATGTTGGGTCTAAAATTGTCCAGAACTTTAATGCCTACAATACAGTTTTAAATTGTCAGAAGAATACATTAATTTCAAACATTGTCTGCTATTATTTTTCCTTTGAATTAAAGCTTTTATTTCCAGATTTGAAACAATAGCTTATTTTACTCTCAATGGTTTTGATTTATTGCTGCTTTTATCTAAATTTTAATTTGGAATTTTTTGTTGTTGTCATACAGTGTGGCTACAAACAAATAGGCACCATACACTTTCATATGAGTTAGAAACATCCACTATTCTGTTTTAGATAGTTAAAAATTCTATCTGGAAAATATTCGTATAGCTAAAGTCATGTTAGAAGATCTTTCTGGATAGATGCGCAGTGGACTCTTGGTAAGTGGGGGTAGAAGAGAGCACGTGCAAGTAAACGCTAGACAACAATTTTGAGATTGCAGTGGCGTTCTGTATTAATGGGCCCTCCACACGTTACGATTTATCGTACTACACGTAGTACAACATCGGTCGAAACTAC
>JAZBGY010000637.1:24885-47811 GCA_037414755.1 Lydus trimaculatus | reverse complement strand
AATTATAATCAAAATTACTATAAATTTTTCTGAGTGTAGTATCTGTACGAGCACATCAAATAAAATTAGGTGTATATCCAATAAGGGTTGTAAATAAACTAAAATTGTGTTTTAATCCAAAAAGACCAATCGGTTCAGTAGCAACAAATCTATCAGGTAGTTTATATATTGATCAATAAAATCAATTTTCAAATAAGTTGATGCATAAATATAACGTACCTAATTTATAGGTCTCTCAAATGATTTATTGAAAGAATCTAGTAAATTTGATGAGAAGACAGTAAAAATGATTGAAAATTTTTTGAATTTGTGTGAAAAACCTGTTTGTTTTGTTGCACACTATGGTGATAAATTCGCTTTTACAATACTGCGTGCTGAAATTTTCCATGCAAAATCCGAATTAAATGACGATATATTATGTATCGATTCATTAAATGCTTTACGTGTATTAGAAAATGGGTCAATTCTAACTCAACCATCATCTGCAAAGAAATCAAAATTGACTCATAATGAAGCAGTGACTACTCGTGGAAATTCTGGACGCAGCTTATACCGAAGCTACAAGTTGGATGATATCTTTAAAAGATTGACAAATAAACCAGTAGAATCTAAAGTTAAAATGCTGATGCAATGTTGCATAACTTTCCGTGCGAATTTTGTTGATTATGCTAATAGAAATGCAAAAAAATTCAATGAAATACCAATCATGACACCTAGATAAATGCATAGCAGAGTTTATATTGTAGAAATCTTTAAATAAAAAGAAATGTGGGCAATAAAGGTTACAGTTCGGGTTCCATTAAATGAACCCAAATTTCTGTTTTTGGGTTAGGGTTTCCTCAAAGATTTCTCCAGAATACAAATAAAATTGTTTTATCTACGACTACTTGGATAAGAACCTATTATCAAATTCATTTGAGTTACGTAATGGAGTTCATTACCTAACTAGTTACGTAATGAAATCATTAATTAAAATTTCCGCATTTTAAAAAATTGACTCCAGAAGACGACAATTATTCTGACGAAGAAATATTGATTTCAAAATTTTGTATCTTAATTCGTGTGATAAGGCATATTAACATATTCATGCACTTACCGACTCGGGCTGACGCCCTTGTCTTGCAACTCACCGCATTCATATGTTAATAATGCCTTTATCCCACTAATAAGATAAATAACTATTTTACTGGTCCTATTAAACGGCGAGTACTGTAATTTTAATTTCGAATTTTCTGTCAAAATAATATCAACTAGCTGTCAAATGTAAATCGCTAATTATAGCTGCGGCGAGTGATTATCACAATTTTTTTTCACCTTCTAAACAATTTTCGTGTTAGTTTTCTAAAATTTGTTACCAAGAGTTTGCTTAATTCGAATTTATTATTTTTTATTATCTACTTTTTGTTGAAGTAGTTTATTTAAGATGATAACCGTCTACTGAGAGCGACATTTAACTGTCTAGAATTATTTGAAGTTGCATGACAGTTGATGGATAAATATTTTAATTTTTAGGTTAATTTATATCGATTTTTTTTGATAAACTGTGTATTTTTATAAATATTATCTTTAAACAAATCTATGTTTATATTGTTTGGTTAAATATTCAATTGATAAAAATGCAATATACTTATCGCAAGACTTATTTGATAACAGTCGATAATCGTGGCAAATACTCAAGTATTCAAACAGAAATCCATTTATTTTTATGCTGATTTTAATCGATTTTTAAGCATATTCATCATTTTTATAAATTTGTCCTCATTTACGTATATGAAATTTTATAAATTATCACCTGTATTTGGTCAATTGTACAGATTAACAAGAACGTCGAGAAGAATGGCATCGTCTTCGACAACAACATCAATAAAAACTTTTGTATTTTTGGATTTAGAAACAACAGGTCTACCACAAGATGAACACAATAAAACGAGAATTACAGAATTATCATTGATAACAATACCAGCTGATCATATAGAATTAGGTGTGTTTCCAAGAGCATTGAATAAATTGAATTTGTGTTTCAATCCACACAAATTAATCAATCCGCAAGCAGCAGATCAAACAGGTATTTTCAACACTAATTATCAATTAACGATAAATCAATCTATATTTGTGAATTACAGGTCTTTCAAATGAATTATTGGAACATTACAGTAAATTTAGCGATAAAACGGTGGAAATAATAGAGAATTTTTTAAGTTTAACTAAATCACCAATATGTTTTGTTGCACATAATGGTAATAAGTTTGATTTTCCTATATTACGTGCTGAAATTTGTCGTACAAATTTACAATTAAATGACGACATACTGTGTATTGATACGTTGATAGCATTTCGTGATTTAGAAAATGAAACGATCCGATTGGATTTAGAGAAATCAGATGAGAAAATACCGTTCGAATTACGCTCAGATTACGATCAAATTGTCCACCAAATCAATGTGGATAATGTGCAGAAAACGCCGGAGAAAAAATCGAGATTAACACCTGACGAAATACAAAAATTAAACGAAACCACACCAAAGAAGAATATAATTTCAAACAATAATCAACAAGAGCTCAATACTGGACGTAACTTAACCCAAAGGTAATTCGTGATAATTCGGTAATATTATGGTAATTGATTGTAAATTTTTAGTTTCAATAATAACAAAAATCCGAAGAGTTACAAATTGTGTGATATTTTCACAAGATTAACGAATAAACAACCGTTAAAAGCACACGAAGCTGAGAATGATGTGATAATGTTGATCACTTGTTGTGCAACATTTGCTGAAAAATTCGTTGATTATTCGAATCGAAATGCACAAAAGTTCAATAAAATACCAAAGATGACGCCTGGACGGAAGATAGGAACATAATTTATTTTTTAAAATATCATTTTATCGAAATTACAAAAAAATAATAAAAGATTTGATTTTAAAAATGGCGCTTTTTTCCAATTGTCAATTTGACAATTTTTCGTTTTGTTTGACAGACAAATCCAGTATTGCCAACCGTTGCGGTCATATGTCAATCACCAATCACCATCCCGGATGCCCGGATTAATCCCGGAAATGATTAATTAGGGTTGTGTTTCGTGCCTTCAACTCAATCTTTTTATTAAATATAGTTTTTATTTTTGTGTGTGTTATGTAACGGGTTTTGTATAGAAATATTAGTGGATTTTTTTAATAATTGTTTTTTTTTTTGTAAATATCCCACTCCCGGTGTAATTACAATTATTACAAATTAATTTGGTTGGTTTGTTTATTTATTGGAAATTAGGGTGAGTTATTGTTGTTCGATAATTTTTGGTTAATTTCGGCTAGTATTTGATGGCGGTTAGTTGTGTGAATTTCCATGAATTTTGCGATTGGAAAATTTCGTGGAAATTTCCGATGATATTCAATATCACATAAATTCTCCGTAGTGTTTGAGTTGATTATTTTATTTTTTCTTTTCTATTATTTTGTTATAGGATTGGTGGAAAGAATCATGGCCACAACTGAACAATTCTCATTACGTTGGAATAATTTCCATTCGAATTTAACAGCTGGCTTCCATGAATTATTAGAAGCATCTGAAATGGTCGATGTAACATTAGCTGTTGATGGACATTTCTTACAAGCACATAAAATTGTTTTATCAATTTGTAGTCCATTATTTAAACAAATGTTTAAAGTTAATCCATGTAAACATCCAATTGTTATATTAAAAGATATTGGACATGATAATATGAAAGATATATTAGAATTTATGTATATGGGTGAAGTTAATGTATTGAGAGAGAATCTATCATCATTTTTACGTACAGCTGAATTATTACAAGTTAAAGGTTTAACAGGAGATGATTCGGTAATTCACAACTGTTATGTGGTCACAATTAAGTTGAATATTCTCTACATGGTGTCTTAATTTCAATGATATTTAAGGCGAACTCCTATAAGCAGTCACTACGCATTTGAACTGAACGTAGGTAGCTGTGGAATTTCAAATGGTCAAGTAACCATTGATTTTACTTGTTTTTTTGGATTATTCTGCTTTTTATCAGTAGATTTGCAGACAAACCATCTAGAAAAGTGTTACAAAATATATATTTCACATGTTTTTTTTTTAAATTTAATAATTATTTAACAAGTCGGATTAACAATTATTCCATAGCACTCTACGTTGATTTTGAGTGCAGCCATAGATAATATAGATAACCTACTTGTATATGACGAGTAATTTTCCTATAATAGTGGGCAGGTTCTGGTGTAGTTTTGTATTTTTTTAACTGTAAACATCTGAAAGCATGCGAGATATAGAGCATCTTCTAAATATAGTGAAATAGTCAAAAAACAGTTGAATATCTCGTAAATCAGAGAATATAGCGAGAATCACAAAAAAGTGAGCATTAGAATGTGCTCATAATTATTTCATTTGACCACTGCTTATAGGAGTTAGCGTTAAATACCATCGAAAATCAGACATCCTGTACATTGTAGAGGGTTGGTCCATTTTCGATGGTATTTAAGGTAAACTCCTATAAGCAGTGATCGTACAAAATTACTGATGACACATTCTCGTGCTACTTTTTCAGGACTAATCAGATGGTGGAATCAGATTCTCGCGATGTTCTTTTGTTGTCGAGTTATTCAACTTTTTTGACTTTTCTATTATTTTGAAAATGCTCTATATCTCGGATACTTCTGAGAACATTGGGAAAATTCGCATTGCTTCTGATACAGTTTTTAATGAAGATTTTATCTGTCTTATCTATTTTTGGGTGAATTTCACCATTTTTCAGATACAACACAAATTTGAATTTTTTTTAATGGAAACTATAGGTAATTTTTAGCTCAATGAATTACTTATTTTTTTCTGATTCCAAATATATATAGTTTGCTATAGTTATTTTCAATAGTATGGGCATTTTTCAATAAAATTCGATGTTGAAAGTAGAAATTACAAAACTATACACAAAATAAACGTAGAGTGCTATAAAACAATTGTTTCTCGGATTTGTCAAATGATTACTAATTTTGATTTTTTTGCAATAATTATTGCATTTTTTTACTCAAAATTTATGAAAAATATTTCTTATGAAGCTTTTCCGGATAGTTCGCCTGCGGATCCAGAGATAAAAACACCGTAATTCAAGAAATCAAGCAAAATCAATTATTACATGATAATTTTAAATGCAATTGTTCCACAGCACCCTACGTTCAATTCAAATACAGCCGTATCATTTTTACCTGTAGGATTTGCTTTTCTGTAGTGACTTTTACTGTTGAAAATAACTATAGCAAACCATATATTTTCGGAATGAGAACAAAATAGGAAATCTAACGAACCATAAATTAACTATAGTTCCCATTTAAAAAAAATCAAATTTGTGTTGTATCTGAAAAACGATAAAACTTACACTAAAATAAATAAAACAGATAAAATGTGCATTAAAAACTGTATCAGAAGCAATCAGAATGTTTCGAATTTTTTTAAAAGTATGCCAGATACAGAACATGTTCAAAATAATGGAAAAATCAAGAAAGTTGAATAACTCGAAAACAGAATAAAATTGCGAAAATCTGACGACACCATCTGATTACTCATTAAAAAAATAGCACGAGAATGTGCCATCAGTTATTTTGTCCGATCACTGCTTATAGGAGTTGACCTTAAATACCATCGAAAATGGACCATCCTGTATATTGTACAATATGGACCAAATTCGATGATTTTTACTTTAGGTTACTGTATCACTTTTTGAAGGCGAGATTCAATTTTATTATCTTTTTATGATTTTTCAGATATGGTCGAAATGTGCAATTTCTTTATAAAAATAACGAAACGTTGTTCTCGAATATTTACAAGAATCATGCTTTATAGTCTATTAATAACAAAATTAGCGTCAATCCTGTAATACAAGTCAAGCTTTTAAGTCTAAAAAATGGCTTAAAATCTTGGGGCTTTTTATCGCGCTGCAACTGCACATTTCACGAACGCGCGGCTACAGCGCGTAAAAACCAATTAGTGAATGCGTGGAAACGTATACAGATTGCGACTCGCGTTTTCCGTGCGTCTTATTGTTAGATGCAATTATCACGCGCTATTGTCTTAAAGACTACAAAAACAGATGTTGATAAATTCCATTACAAAAGCAACGGGTCGATTTATCCAACAGATACGCATAAATCTAAATAAAGGGGTGTATTTTTTAATATCGACTTATGCACAGTATTGTCGTGTATGCCGGGATTTACGCTAATACGAAACTCATTCAAGTTGGTGGTCAGCAAAGCTGTATTAGTTTTCAATAAAAACAGTTGTCTAAGATTGCCATTTAAAAAAATACTAATGGAAACCTATCGAAACTCGACATAATGAAAATTTTGTATAGAATGTGATCAAATGCAGGACCGTATCTAGGAGAAAATTTCGGAGTGAGTTTGAAAAATCGCTGACAAAAAGTGTGTCAGTAATGATAAGTTGTAAAAACATTCGCCACTTTCCTCTTCATGAAATAGCGATATACGATATCAATTCAAATCCCCAAAAACTCCCTCAGATACGGCCCTGATTGAATGAATAGAATGCAGTAATTATGGTTACCGCTCCACTTGAATTTATTTATTTTATTCACAGCCCTTTACCAAAAAAGGTTTACTTCGAAATATACCCTACAAAGATACGACATTCTTATAAATATGTTCTTGATGACACATCTATGACCCATTAGCTTTCAATTAAAAAAAAAAATCATCCAAATCGATTCTGTAGGAGTGGCTAGCGGACTTACGAAAGAAAACACCTTACGCTTTAAATATATAGATATACAACGTAATATTTCAAAATCTATGAAAGATTTGAAGAAAATGATGATATCACGTTATTCTACATTTAATTCTATATCGAAAATGTTCTCTCAAATTTTCTTGTAAATATTCAAATAAATGAGAAATTCGAGAAAATTTCACTTTTCGGCCATATCTCTAAACGGGAAATTTGCTTTTAAAAAGTAGTGCAGAAAGATAGCTTTAGTAAATTCGCCACAGTGATGCATTTAAGGTACAAAAAGGTCAATTTACCCCACAAAACTAATTCATTTATGAAGTTTTTTCGTTTTGGTTTTTTTTTTTTTCAATAAAGTTTTGTCTAAAATTACAACACTGTACATGGAACTCCCAAATTCAGACTTGCTTGGTGCCCCCATGAAGCTTTAATAAATACGCCACTGTCTATACGGAAGCTATCAAACCTTCAAATTTATCTATTCTTATTCTGATAATCCTATAGAGCTCCTCTTAATAATCAGGGACGGATTTGTCGTGACCAGTATCAGACACCGAAGTGTTTGTAAAACTATCTTATTTAGCTCAAAAGTGGGGCAAAATCATTGTCAGCTTAGAGCCCCACAGAGAATAGATTTCTATCAGTGGAATTTTTGAAATAATCATGTGTGGGCGCTAGTCCAAATTCTTCAAATTTTATCAAAATTGTCCCAATTTCGTATTGATTTATAAACTTTTTATTTATTCTAGAGTGATACATCATCCCGTAAAGATGAGAAATGTGATTCATTACCTGATCATGATGATGATACAGATTTAATGCAATTAAATCAATATATTGATTCTGACTTAGAATTACCAACACATTACACAACAACACAACATCATCAACCACAACAACAACCACTACAACAACAACGTGTTACACCAACACCGCCAAATAAACGTTCATCAAAAAATCAACAACAATCAACAAATTGTAAACGTACAAAAAATGAAACAAATTCAAATAAAAATCAACAACAACAACAACAACAAACTGAAAGTGAAATAAATACAAAAACAAATAATAATGATGACAACAATTATATTGATGATATTAAAACGGAGAAGAATTCATCAGAAACTGAAGATAATGTTAGAGATAATTCAACATTAGGTGTATCTGGTTCAAATGATACAAATGCCAATGAAGGTGAGTTTTGAAAAATTTTTGAAAAGAAAAAAACGCATGTATTAAAGCTTAATTAACAAATTTTATTGATTTATTTTTGATTTGAAATCGTTATTTTTGTTGAAGAGAGAGAAAAAACGCGTAGTTTCGTATTTTTTAATTTTATTTTATTTTTGTGTTTATTGTTGTGTGTATTTGCCTTATTATTATTATTATTATTATGTATTTTTTTTTATTATTTATTTTGCATGGTAAGTAGAATCTTTGTATAACAAAATTACTAATATTTTTGCTAGATTAATAATAATTTTTTACAGCAGCTTCTCAACAGACGGATTTACATCAATCTACAGTAATAGCGCCATCTGTTGTTGTTTTTTCTAAATGTAGTGCATGCCCCAATTTTTATAAAATGTATTTTTTTTATTGTAATACTAACAAAATCTATCATATTTTCATTATGATCACGTATTTATTATTGTTATTTATTGTTTTTATTTTTATTCATGCCTCCTATAATTATCGGATTGAAAGACTACAGATATTTAAAGTAAGAAATGATAGCATGCTTGTTTTCTGTTAATATTTCAATGATAATGATGGTAATATAATTTTAATTTTATTTTTTCTAAATTTAGGCAAACCTGAAATCAAATTAACAAGCAACAACAACAACAACAACAATAATAATAATAATAATAGTCGGAATTTATATCAATGTCAGAAATGTTTGAAGAAATTCTCAAGACGTGATCATCTACGTACACATGAAAAGAATATACATGGTGAAGATGCTGGTCCATTTGTTTGTGTTATATGTTCACAATTATATAAAAATACGGAAAGTTTACGTAAACATATTGCTAAATTCCATTTTCCTAAAATGAATGAATTGAATAATAAAGTTGAAGTTAAGGCATAATTTATTAACGAATTTATTAATAAAATCGACTGATGTATTTTATTTTATTTAATTTTTTGTCTTGTTAAGAATCTTATATTTATTTTAGGAATGTCTCTTTTCAGTTAGAATGTTCGATTTAAGGATTACATGACAATTTTTTTTTTTGTTCTTTTTCATTTTGATTTGTTTTGATTTAATAACTAGTCAGGGATTTTACAGAATTTGCACAAAAACAAAAAAAAAACCCAAGACTTTCTCTCGCTATAAAGAATAACGATTTTGTATTTTTGTTATTATATAACTTGTTTATAGTGATTTATATTAAATTTTGTTGCTATTCATTGATGGTGTGCCTTTCTTGAATGACAATAAATCGATTTTTGTAACAATTATTCTATTGTTTCCTTACCCAAATTCTAACGATTAATTTGTGGGCTTTTTGGGTTCTAACACAGCTTAAATTTTGTAGTAATTTTTTTTTTTTGGGAAAAATTATTAGAAAATTTGATTTCAATTATTACAATTATTAATTGAAATCAAATTGTGGTGTACGGTGTTTGTTTTGTTTCTTTATTTAAAATTTAATTGTAAATATCTTTAAAATAAAAGGTAAAAGGTTCGATTTCAATATTGTACACTTGTATGTTTTTATTTTTCTTTTACAGATGTTTTGTTATATTCAGTCGACCAAAAGGGCCATGTATATTGTCCATATTGCTGTAGGAAATTTGTTAATCGTTATAATTTAAAAGTACATATACGTGATAAACATGAAGATAGTCCAATTGCATTAGATTGTCGGATATGTGGTAAAGTGATGAGGAATCGTAGTTGTTTACGTGTACATATGTACCATCATCGGAAACAACAATTGGAGCCTCGTGTTATGTAAGAATATGTAAAGAACAAAATGAAGATTCCTATAATATTTAACCCAACCCCCCTGTACCCTCTTCCATTTGATTTTTAATTTATTTCATAATTAAAACTGTTATAAACAGATAGGTTCTGGTGACGATTTTCTAAAAGAAAAACAAATATACGTATAATATTCCAATAATAATCAGCAATAATTTGTAATATGGTGATTTTACAGTTATTTAAAGCAGCTAATCGGTACTAGTTAGTTTTTAATTGTTTATTTTTTGTTGTTGTTTTATCTATTTTTTTCTCTTCTTCTCTCATGTATATGTATTTGAATTATTAATTATTGTGATAGTTTTTTCCTTCGATAATTAGATAGTTGTTGAGAATTACATTCCAATTATTGTTCACAACAAGGGACCAATTTATAAAGAAGCTTATATTATTAGAAAAATAATAAAAAAAACACTGTTGATTATTATTTTGTTATCAGTTTTATTTAAATAAACCATTCAACCGGATGTTAGGGTTTTCCGTTGTATAAATCCTGTAGTTTTTTCCCTAATTTTTATCTAATTGTTGAGTAGTTGATTTAGTAGCTTAACAGAGATGTGGTTCAGTTTCGCAAGACAGGAAGGTTTCCCTACATTCTATCCATCAAATCTCACATCGGTTACTGTAGATGTATTGGAAGCTGGTTGGATTACTGCTTTTATCATCTTGTTCGTATCGTTTCTTGTTGCTGTTCCAACAGGAGATCGTACTAAGGTATTGTGGTGTAATCATCACAAATCGATTTTTATTTGTTTAAATAATTGTAAATTACAGAATGTTTCCTTATTTATTCGTATATTCTTTACGCTTATCATTGGATTGTTGTTAGTGTGTAAGTTGTAGTATTTTCAAAAAAAAATAAATTTGTTATTAACAAATTGATTGATTAAAGTGAGTAATTTCGGTCAAGAATGGGAGGTCGGTCATATACAGACACGTACCGCTTACAAATCAGGTATATCAGATGAGATTCATGCTAACATTGGTTTAAAAATCGGTTTAAGATGTTTGAATGTTACATTAAAAAGTGATAATCATACTGGTCGATTACAACATGAAATTATCAATTACAATGAACGTTTCAAATGGGAATGGGATCAAGGGCGATTCGGTTTTGGTCCTTATGGTAAGTGTTGAAAATTATTAGATTTCTTTTGGAATTTATTTTTCTTATAAATATAGCTGGTGAATTGCAACGTGAATTCCGTGCAGCTCAATATCGTGGCTTACCATTACCAATATTATGGATTGTTGATTATTTTGTGATAGATGGTGAAGGTTTCCGTTTTGGACGTTTTTATCGTACAGCCGGTTGGTATTGTCATATTGTTTTATGGTCAGCATTTAGTTGTTGGTTATTAGCAATTTTATTATTTCGTTCTGTTATCAAATATGGTGCTTATATTTTATTAATTTGTGGTTGTTTACAATTATTAGCAAATATTTTATGGATTGTTATTAGAAATCCTTTAGAACTTGAAATACCATTTGAAGATGGTATCATACGTACTAAGTACGGTTCCAGTTATTGGATTACTTTTGTTTCAGGTGATCATCTCATTGTAATGATTATACACATAACACATAGCTTGCTCACTGCAGAAATTGTTGAAATTATCGGTTCTCGAAATTCTTCTATTGCGTATTTGTTAATAGAAAAATACCTCAATGTACCAACTATGTTGTAGAAGTGGCAACTGGAATGAAATAGTTGTTACTTAATTGGGAGTGGACTCTCTCGCCAGATGCTGCGATTATGCATGCTCCATAGCTACTTGGCGTCAATACTTGTTATTATTTCTTGCACATCAATGTACCTGTGCTAAAAGACTTCTTGTCATCGAGATCCTTATTCAGTGATGGACTAGATTAGATTAAATTATAGGGGTCGTTTGGCCATTATGACCTTCCTGAATTGCGACCATAGCTGATCTATTGTTCGTAGCCCTCCATCTATTGATAACCCAGGAAAGATATCTTTCGAACAAAGCTAACCATCTCTCTGGGAGACTTCTTTGCCACTTCAGCAGGTCATAAAGTCACACTGCCTAGGTCGGCGAGTCTTATGTAGGCCAAGGCGTCACATTTGTATAGTATGTGTTCTGTTTGGTTCTCCGATCTACATAATCTACATCTCTCACTCTCTGCTATGTACAGTTTTTCGAAATGGTTTCTCACTGGGCAGTGCCCAGTTAAGAGCCCCGTTACCAGACTTAGGTCGAGAAGCTTTCTACCATTTTGAGGCAAATAGTCGATAAACTTTTTCGCCTGTCGCATTCCAGGACATTGTCTCCAATAGAGCATTTTTCTGCTTCATTCCTACGCACAGATTTCCGGCCTTCTGTGGCTCCGAACCTATGAGTGGAGCTATTTCGTTACCAGCAAATCCCTGATGCTCTGGCACCCATGCAAGGGTAAGTTTATTACCCTTAGCCATTTGTTTTAGAGATTAACAACATTCCCAGACACTTCTTGACTCAAGGCCTTTAGAGCTTTCAGCACCGCCTGACTGTCTGTCAAGATGTATATTTGTGTACCTTTGAGGTTTCTTCGTAGACACGGTCTAGCGCACATTTCTATTGCAAGAATTTCAGCTTGCATTATGGTTGACGACTTCTTTAAGGTTAAGGATGCCCTATAGTTGGGTCCATATATTCCTATGCCAGTCCCATTGTTCATTTGAGATCCATCCGTGTACCAGATGGAGGATTTGCCCCTTGGTGGTCTTCTATGACCACACAAAAGCGACTTTGAAGTTATTCAGTGATAAGAGTTTTCTATAATTGTTTCGATAACACTATCGTTTGCCTTGTACGGTGACAGTAGTTGAAATCCCTCGCAATCGAGGGAATATCAGCACTATCCACTAAAAAATTGTAGTAGTTTGGACTGTTAAAGTTTTGATTTATCAGGGCTAAAATTCCGGGTACTTTTTTTAGTACGTAATCGCATAAAAGCAGCCCCCTCTCTTTGCAGAGCCTGATAAGAAAACCATAAAAATTTAAAGATTTCCAAAGGTGCTGTTTTATGATTCTATTTGAAGACATCGCGTAATGCATTTGTTACCACTGATATGGGTTTTTATAATGTGAAAACTATTGAAATTATTAACGTCCACTATTACCGCTGACGCTAACCCCGGGTTAACCCTATTTTTAGATTAAAGATACAGAATAGCGTTAATACAACAACTGTGAAAGCGAGTGTAGAACAATTCCAGTGAAACTCGTTCATATAATGAATCCTATGAGATCTCAAATACTATTTAGGTTGTGTGGAATTGTACAAATGTGCAATTCTACAAAAAGGCAAAAAATAAACGAATCCAGAATGCACTTTTGTAGTTAGATAAAAAAGTCTGTCTAGAATTGGACACGGAAAATTCGAATTGTAATTATTTCTGCTTCACTTCTTCATGATTGTTAACGATTAGCTCTAGAGATTCGTTTGTTATGTCTGTCAGGCGGGTTCTTAATAAGTGTAAGAACATTGAACAAATGGAAGTTTTCCGTGTGGATTTGCACATTCGTTATCACCGGTTTTAATTGAACCAAATCAAATATGAATATTTTCAGACAGCGTCTTTATGTCTTATTGTTTTTAATAATAAAAAAAGTAGAGAGAATCAACAAAATTCTGATAGTGGGCAAGTTATTTGAAAGTATTTTGATTGAAAATATTTGATTTTTTCGCATAGGAATATTATGTTTATCCATCTCTATCGCCATATTAGTTTTGAGTCGATTCAAAGAGAATGAGTTGTACTCATTTTTCGGTGTAGATCCTCTTGTAACCTACAACGAAACTTATCTAAGTGAGTTACAGTTTAAATTTCTAAGCTTCCCAAATAAAAAAAGCAAAATTTATAGCAAAAGAAGAACGTTTGTGGATCCGACATCACAGTGAAAAGAACAAAAATAAATCAGATGAAATGCCATTAGAGACAATGAATCCACGATTATCGAATAAAGATGCGGATGGTGATGATGATGATGAAGATTATGCTCCGGTTTATTTGAAAAGGGTACCACCGCCGGTAATTCGCAGCACCAAACCGAAACATCTTTTAAATAAATAAATGTACACACATTTGATTTGCCTAATAAATAAGATTTATATTACATTATTGGCCATTTACAAACAAGAAGGGTACAGCATTTGGATCCTTTTTTTAATCACAATTAATTAAGATTTTTTTTTAAATTATTTTAATTAAAACAATTAGAATAATCATTCAGGTAAGACATCGTCGTCATTGAGAAGATCTCTATTGATTCCAAGATTCCTCAATCTTGTCTCGAATGCGATCCATTCCAACAGGAAACTGTAACAAAAAGTAATAGAAAATTTGTGATTCAATTCATAAATAAATAGACAATATTTACTTGTTAACAAAAGGACTGTTAATAGCTGCCCGTTTACCATATCCTCGAGCCGTTCCCAAATCCATATTGTTGAAATATTTAAGATCTAAGCCGCGGGTAGGTCGCATTTGTGGTGATCTAACATGAGGGTAACGTGGTTCACGTCTTGATGATATTTGTTGGGCATTTATCAACACCAACCAGATGAGAATTAATGTAAAGAAAATTGCAGCATGTTGGAACGCCATTACTCTTAAAAATAAAAACACAAAATAATAAAAAATCTATAATTCCATTTTGATTTGTTTAATTATCGACGAAATCTCTAATCCTGCTCTTGTTACAGTTTGCAATCAGATATCCTACCCCACTACGACTTTTTCGTATTTTTGCCACGCAAAAAAAATCCATCCAGCCTTAATCCTTTACTGTATTAAATAGGACACGAAACTATGTTGTTTTTTTTGTTTTATTTGCTAATACGAGAATTGTTGTGGGTGGCGATAGTTAGTTATAATTGGGGTGGAAAATCAAATATTGCCGCAATAAACGTTCTTAAGGGATAATAGTAAGAGGGATGATACTCTCAAGAAATAAGAACAAAAACGTTAAGTTTGAAAGATACAGTTTATTTTCCAAAAGGGAATCAACTTTCTGTGATAATGGTTGTTTGGTGGTTTGGTTGAATCTGCTGACACCACACACGGCTGCATTTATTATCTTGATCGAAAAATATCAAAATTATTTACTCTAATTTGAATATTATTTGTTATTTTTGTCAATACATAAAAATATTTGTAATAAAATATTTATTATTTTTACATTAGGTAGTAGATTAATTAAAAATTTGCATGCAAATGCCAATTCTATATAAATCGGATTATCTTGAAATCAGATTTTTATGTAAATATAACGAGCCATCAAAATTATTTCCTATAATCGAACACTTTGTAGGACATATCTGTCGAAATTTCGTCGTAAATCCGTTTTAAAAGCATCAATAATTAGCGTATTGATTGGAAAATCAAATGATTGTCTTGAAAAATTGGTGTAAAAGTTAACGGAACGGACGATAAAACGTTCTACCGCTATTTACTAACGTTCTGATTGCGTCACAGTAATCACGAGTCTTGTGATCTTCCTAGAAAGCAACAAGTTGGAAGGTAAAACTTTGTATTTTACGAAAATATGTAATAAACCAAGAAGAATAGTATAAAGATGTAAATACGAAAAGGAGGCTGTATATTGTCTTATTTTTGTACGCTTTCCAAATAAATATAGCGATTCTTTGAGAAGATTGATATGAGCGTTCGCTAATATTTCGAGGAAAAAGCGTTCAAAACAAGAGCAAATCGACAGATTCTGTTACAAAGGTCTTAAAGACTCAATATATTATTTACGATACACAGTTCCTTTGATTTTTCATTTAACATCTATAAAACGGTATGGAACTTCAAGGCAGCGAGATCAAATCAGAAGAAATTCGATAAAATTTGTCAAATTCCAACCAATTCGCGTCAACAGTATCACCCTCAATTTACACTATTTTGACGTGTAATAAAATTCTATTTCACATTTTTGGCCGACATAACGACAGCATAATTAACGAATCTTTCATTAGTTTGAGGATTAACAAACACAACAAAAAAAAAGTAAGGATTTGCGTGGTCGTTGAATTTCGTTATAACCGACCACTGTTGTCTTAAAATCCTCTTAATTATCCCGTTGGAAATAATGATGTTCTTATTTGTACGCATATTAGTTTAGAAGATGAAGATTAACGAAAAGAGAGTTAAACAAATTACGAACAAAATTGCAAAAGTTTTGTTTGAAATAAAACTTCGACCAGTGTTGTGTGGGTCTATATAGATATTCCATTATTCTCTCTTTGTCTTTCACACATAGGTACAATTCGTTTTCTGTTTGCGATAAACTTTAAATCATTCCTCCGTCTCTATCTTTCTTGCTTTCTGTGTGTGTTACTGGGAATCTAATGTACAAAGCGACTTTATATTTGACTAAGGACACCGAATTATATGACGTTAGTAAGAGAGACATCAGAGTGTGTTTATCGCATTTATTACGATAAAATAGAAAATTAAGTCCTCTAATGGTAGTTGTTCACGATGATGATGATGATAATCATATCAGTACGCTGTCATATTGTTTTGCTGACTGAAGAAAATAACTAAGAGTCCATGAGACATGAATTTAAATAAAAGCCATTTATTTATAGAGCTTTATAGCAAACTTTTGTCATTTTATTGTCAAGTTAAATGGTGAAAAGTGAGACGATTAGGAAATTAGAAACACTCTAAACACCTGTTGATAACTGCTATTGCTAAACGAATGAAATTCGCTGGAATTGGAATCGGACTTTTTCTTGTTTGTTGAGATCACTTAACTTTAATATTGTGTTGAATTGAATGAAAAATATGGCGTTTACGTGTAAATTGGTAATATAAGAAAAAGAAATAAACTTTCTAGCAATCCTCAATAAATCTATTGTTTTAAATATAAATTTCATCTCTGTGGAAGTATTATAATACAAAATTAATTTTTAATTAAGTGACGTAAAAGAAGTCAATATTAACTCAAAATTGAGGCAAACTTCCTACCCTAATTGTGCTTAAATTAAAATACAACCCTCAAAGTTTGTTATATAAGAGGCGAATCAAGTACTTTTAGTGGTCAGATTTAGAACAGGCAGGTTTATGGCTTCTCCATAAGACCGCCGTAACTAAGCTATTAGTTAATTAGACGGAAATTTGGAGTTTATATTAATTGTTTTTTCAAATTCTGTCGTCAAAACAAATAGGGAGAACTTTATGAAAAGATTCCAAATGTTCGCTTTCAATAGTTTTCAACGCGATTTGTCCCAATCCAGCGCAGGAAGTGCCGGAAAAAATATGTAAATCTTCACTTTCTCGCATGGTTTTAGTAACTTATGGTGAATTAAATAATCATTGATTTCATTATAATACAAAAACTATTAATGGAAAATATAATATTCATTGAAAAACATAAAAATACATTCTGGAAAAATGACTTAAATAACATTAAAGCCATTAACATGCAATAGAAAAAATTATTTTTTGACATCGTGTATAAAGATTGTTGATCTCATAAGAATAAGACCGTGTATTACAAATGCCGTGTTAATTCCAGCTTATAACACTTTTAGAAAAATAATGAGATTCTGTTTAGGTAGGAACATCAAAGAATGTGAAAAATATTTAAGAATTTGGCGAAAGTAGGGGTTTGATCCCGGCGCATCCACCATTTCTGCAAGTTCTTCATAATTAAAACTTCACTCACTTTTGTATCTTATATTTGTGGAAAACAAACTAATTTCGAAAAATGCTATAGAAATTCTGTGATTTTTCTGTTCTTGCTTAAGTTTTCTTAAAAAAAAGCCACAGGATTATCTTAGCAGCTTTACTGTATTTGGTAATAGTAGGAAAAGATCTATGCCAACTTATTCAAAATTAGTAGGATCTCTCTGTTTAGCTGAGCTTTAGTCGTAAATTGCCCAAACTCTCTCAAAATTCACTACCTGTTTGTGAATTTTTAGATAGATAAGCAGAAGAAGGCGGAAGGGTGGATGGTATTTTCGATAAAAATTTAATTGCACCATCACGGTCCAGGAAAACGCGTAAATAATAACCAATAATCGAGAAAACAAGAATTTAATCATGCCGGTGTACTCAGCGATTTTTGCAACATACCGTTAAAATTATCATTTACCGTCGTTATTCATTATAGAATTCTTTTATAAAGCCGCCAAAATTTCCTAATAATAGAATGGGGGCGGTGTAGGTAGTAATAATATAAAAATGTAGATATAAAAGGGTTGGATATTTTCACTTTTCAAATTAATATTGAAGCGATTCCCTCCCGTATTTGAGAAAGATAAAAGGAATAATTTGTAATTTGGAGAAATTGGACAATTTGATTCCGGCACATCCGCAGTTTTTGTCGTGCTAAGAAAATTGTGTAATTTTTACAAAAAGAATTCTACAAGGATTATTTTAGATTTACTGGATGTGGTCAAAGTGTTACATTGTTTTGTGAATTCTTAAGATTAATATTGCACAGTAATGCAAAATAAAGGACTACCATAGTCTGTGGTAAACCGAATAATTAAAACTGGTTGGAGAATGGAAAACAATAAACAATAATAAGGATGAGCAAAAAATCACTGAAATACTTCAAAAATTTAGCAAGCTAATCCTGGCGCACCCACCACTTTTTGCAACTTACCGCTGAAACTTCCACTTAGCGTGTTATCCATGATAGAAGGAATACTTATAAAAGTTATCGAAAATCCGCAGTAGGTAGTAATACTATCAAAATGTAGATAAAATAGGATTGTGTGTTATTTTTCTTATATTTGTACGCTTTTCAAATCAATATTGAAATGATTCATAAGAACGTTTCTTTGCCATATTTTGATGATTGCTAATATTCAGCGAGAGAAGTGCTCACAACAGTGGCAGTTTCTTAAGCACATTTGCGTACCGAATTTCCATTTTTCATGATGGTTAGAAAGCACAATTTTAATTTAATACAACAGAATTATAAAAAATTCAAGAACCAAAGATGCAAGGAATAAGTTAGAATTCGGACAAATCAGGCGATTTGCTCCCGGCGCATCCACCATTTTTTGCAGCTTTTTATAATTTTTGTATTTTTGCTAAGGAACATCTTACAGTTTTACCGTATTTTAGATCAGAAAAATGGAAGACGAATGGATAGAAATTTAATCTTACAGCTTAAGAAAAATAAATACAAAATTTTAATTAAGGAATTGATGACTGGAACTAATAATCGATAATTAAGAAAGGCTAAAAATAATTCGAAAAGTTCGGAAATTTATCAATCTAATCCTAGCCCATTTACCGTTTTTTACAACTTGCCTTCAGGCAAATTGTAAACTTCCGCTTACCGTTTTGCTATTAATAGACCGACAGTTGAAAAAAATCTTGAAATTGGGTGATTTTTGCTCAGTTTAATTGATGATTATTAGTGTTAAATTCAATTTACAATTTCACTTTTTCTCAAATAATCGAAAAATGCAACAATATCAATGATTTTCCAACTGAGCTGTATTCAAATTCAAACAGCAATTTAACTAAATCAAATAACTACACAGATCTGAAGGATTGTGCCTTTTATTACACCGAACACTTCAACAACAGATCGACAAAGCTCAAAATACAAATTATCCAATTCTAATATAGCGAACAATATTCCCATCTTTATTATTCATATAAATGATTGAAACTGATCGTTTCAGTTTGATGATAACATGGAAAAATGAATAGAATTTTATTTAAAACTTACCACTTCTTGACCAGAATGTATCGGAATTGCAACTGTTTGATATCACCCCGATGATTCTCTCTACTATCAAAAACTTTTCGAATATAAGATACGCAAGTTGGACGTGTTGAACATGCGCCCCCTGAAATTTAACACATCGAGAACACACCAATCAGAAGAATTGACTACAACTGCCCCTAGTTGAACGGAAAGGGTTAGTATTTATACTATTTCTAGATTATGTTAAGTTGGTTTAATTTGTATTGGAGAATATGGTCAAGGTTGTTTCGATCATTTTATTATCCAACGATTTAATGATTTGATTGAGAATAACACTTTTTGAAATTAAATTTCAATTTGAAAAATTAGTTTGCATCCTTGCCCTTGTTGGATGAAATAAATTAAATGGATTTTATCATCAAAATATAAATCTGAGGAAAAACTGCTGTTTTTATTTGCTCTCTATTTAAATTAATCTCATTATAATCAATGATGGAGAATTTGGTATTAAGAAGACAATCTCTTCTCTCTCGCTCTATTCATTCTTTAATCCATAGTTACTTTGATAACTCAATTATCACATTAACCTTATTCCTATTTACTACGACTCCTTCCTAGTTTTCAAGCATCATACACGTGATCATCATCTCTAAAATCTTATCAAATTAAATGTGCAAGATAGATTAGAAAAAATGCCAGCTTTACAAATAATTTGCTACTACCACGTTCTTATTGGTAAATCTATAGAAATAAGAGAGATGAAGAAATGAATAGAGATTTATGGAATATTTTCCAAAAATTTACATTCATATTGCCTTCAATTTTTCTGTCAAGTATTCTTTTTCAATTTGAAATGGTTTCAGGCTAATTCCCTATTTTCTGTTGTTTCTTTCAATTTTTTCTCGACTCTCATATCTTTCTGTATAATTCTAACTTCTACAACTACTTTCCATGCAGTAAATCCGCATAAAAGTAACGTAGATATTTGTTATTACGTTACGTTTCCTATTATGTTGATAAATCTAGTAGAATTGAGGAGATTTAGGGATAATTTCAAAAAAAAAAATTGGGCAAATTTCAAAATTTTATTATCAATTATCAAAATTCTGCCGTCCAAATGTCCAATCAGAGAAGCTGGCTCTTGTAAATCGTGGCACTTCATCCGAATTTATTCCTCCTGTTGTTGATGTTATATTTGTTGTAAAATCACGCCGTTTTGCCATTACTTTCTTCAATATATCACTAACACCAGTTGTTGCTAATATTGCATTTATACAACTACTACTAGACGATTGTGGTGCTGATTTTGATGCAAGTTTGGTTTTTTGTGGATCTTGTGTGCCAATTGCATAGGAAAATGAACGTTCTCTTGGTGCAATAATTGGTTCATCTTTGATCGAAGTCTGTAATTAATAAAATAATTGAAATGAATTATTTCGGTTTTGTGATTTTCTAATGAAAATTGAGTAAATTTCCCAAATTATCTTAATTACTGAATACGTTTGTCATTTCGATATGAACTTGTAAATTTAGGTGGTAATTGATTAAAATTAATAATTAACGTTATAATTATAAATAAAAATTCGTTAATTTCATTAGTTTTAAGGTGGGGTATACTTAGAAATTCTCTACGTTAACTGTAAGAGAATAGATAATTGAATTAAACTTGAAAAGCATAATTATCGTTATAATTATCATATGATCTTGTTGATGTGTTCGTGCGTGGTTTTAATAACCGTAATATTATTAGAAAAATGTGGTAGTTCGTGGTCAGCATTCGTTATAAATTTAAAAAAAGATAATTTTATATTGCGAAAATGAAATTTTGTAGTTGTATTCAAAGATGCCATTCTTTTAATTACAAAACAAACTCCAAAAATAATTCGTCCTCTGTTTAACATAATTTTGTAAATATACGAACCATGGCTCTGAATGATTTCAACAATAAGCAATTCGAGTTGTTTGATTCAAAATCTCGGTCGAATAAAATTGTGAAATTGGGTAAACTCGACCGACTCTATAAACCGCACTTTTATGTCATTAATGGAGGAGGTCTCAAAGTTTAGTTGTAAATTATCGTATGAACTTTCCTGTCCCTCGTCATAAATATTGAAATAGAAGATATAAAGAGCGACAAAGGTGTTTGTTGAATTATTTAATAACAGTATTTACGATATGGCAATATCCTGGTGTAGTACAAAGAACCCTACCGTTATACTGTACTGGCAGAGGTTGGTAGAAATTGTATTCATACATACACACTGAAATTCAATTATAATGATGACCGCTATAACGAAACAACCATTATAACATACAACATTAAAATCAACAGGATGTTCAGTAAAAAGTACAATTGTGGAACTTTTGTTTGAAAAGATTCAAATTGATGATCCAAAGACTTTATAGCACTTGTACAAACTGTCAGGCATTTAATAAATAACGTTTATAACGGACTAAATTGTAGAGATCCTCTGGGAATCGTTATAATCGACTTTTTAAAAGTAATCATACGATTATCTTCCACGTCAAAATCGTGCGAGGAAATTTCTTCTGTTGAAGCCCGGCGCATCCACCAATCTGCTAGCTTACATATGTAATATCAACTTTTTTCTGTGAACATGGGGAGTAAATGAAAGAAATTCTGCAATGAATTTGAAATTTTCATGAAATAAAAATGTAAACTAAGAAAAGAGCGAGGAAATTAAAAAAGATTCGTCCGGCGCATCCACCATTCTATAACATTTTCTGTTTTATATATTTCTACTTAAAACCAAAATATTGATTGATTTCTCTCAGAAATCGTTCCACAAAACGACTTTTCACATAATAACTAGGTTCCAGGAAATGGTCATTCAACAATCAGACCATCAACACTAATACTCGCAACAGTTGGCTGAATTGAGAGAAACGTTTCGGTTTTGAAACGTACTCCTATTAATTAACACCAAGGGGATTCGGCATAAGCTTAGGATTAGTGGCAAGATGTTAAGATTGAAAATAGATACTCAACAATCGTAACCTGATATTAGCACAACCCACGCAGCGATAATAAGAGGGATACTTCAACAGTTGTTGTGTCGCATCGATGCTGGCAAAATTCGAATCGCCCTCGATAAGAATCAACTTGTAAGGCTACGAATAATTCAAACTTTTACAAAAATTCACAAAATTAGAAATTTGGAATCAAATCTGGCACTACAACAACAAAAACAATGTTTGATCTATATCGTTGTATATACACAGAACGGAAATTTAGTCGTTTAGATGTTTTACTTACATGTCGTGAATAGGGTTGTGAATAGAATGACTCATTTTTTGAATCATCAAATTCTGGATCGTCTCTATGTAATGATTTTTCTAAAATTTCAATAATACGCTTTGAACAATTCAAAATTTCATTAATTTCATCCATACTCAAATAAATTTGTTCTAATGAATTCTTATCAATAATATCTTTCTGTGTACTTGTTGTACTTCTAATATCAGA
>JAZBGY010000637.1:7508-24802 GCA_037414755.1 Lydus trimaculatus | reverse complement strand
ACTAGTTGTTGTTGATAGATAACGATTTCTTGAATTACTATAATTCAACCAGAAATTATTCCATTCACCCACTTTACCATCAACATCAACTGGTAAATTATCCGATATTGTTGTTGGTGTTTGTTGTGAATTGATACCAAAAAACTCACTATGAACACTTTCAATCCAACTTAAATAACTTGATGCTGAACTGATTATTGTTTTTTCATTATCAGCACCACCACCATTATCACTATTATCACCATCACCACGTTGATTTGTTAATTCTGTTGAACTTCTAACAGCAATATCAGATAATGTACAATCTGATGATGATGATTCTAATGAACTATAACCACGACTCGGATATAATGTTGTTGATGTTGAAAATGATATTTTCGGTTTATATTCAGATATTGATTCTAAACTATGACGATATGTGCTATCCAATGATTTACGATATCGATCAGGGATTTGTTGTAAATCCGGACTACTTTGTACAACTTTTAGATCATCTTGTTCGTTTGTTTTAATATCGTCTAGTTCTTTTTCTTTGCGTGTAGTATTGATTGAGGAATTTGCTCGACGTACAGTACCAGTACGACTTAATATTGATGCTGATGATCCATACAATGTTAAATCAATCGAATCAGAATTGTTGTCTCGAAACATTAATGGTTGATTTTTTTGCGAATCACTAGACGATCCACTTAATGATTTATTGTCGTCATTATTTGACATAATTTATTTTGTTTTATATATGATTATTATTATTATTATTAGAGAAAATGGTTGTTTGTTGTTTAATAGTTCGTTTTATACTAAACTTATAATGTGATGATTGGATTATTTTAAGGGGATGTTTACGCTTTGAAAAGCTTATAATATATCACCATGCCAACGATTTAACACCTGTATAAACGCAAATCTTAACGTATCATTGACTGGTTATTTATTGTTAAATCAATACAATCTTTATAACTTTAATTATAAATACAATTAGGTGAGGTCGGTGTGATTTGATCAACAAGAAGAACATCACAGAATTTAGAAATCTCCAAGTTGTACTCACTAACATTGTCATCATCTCTAAATGTTGGCATGTTAGCTCAAGTGTTAACTAACAAAATACAAATAATTACTGAAATAACAATGAAAAGGGGGCAAGAATTTCCGCTGGAAATGGTCTCTATTGTTCAAGTTTTCTATTATTTATTTGGTATTATAGTCCAGGAAGATTCAATAAAAATAAAGGGTCGTCCAGAGCCCTTTTCGACCATAATGAGTGATAAAACAATGATTTTACGAATTTTGTTTCTAATAAACCAAAATTAGCATATGTTCAAATCAAAAACTTGGCAACAACACAAACAACAGTTTTATGTAATTAACATTTCTTTATTTATCTGTTTATTTAAGGAAATTTTTATCACAAGACAATTTCCCGTGTATTGGTTGCGTCAAAGGTTAAAATCTACCTGTTAAGGTGTATTTTCAAAAACAATTCGCTGTCTACTGGAATTTTAACAAACATATAGGAAAATCAACAACAACAAAACAAATATGTGCATCATTATTGGTATTCACGAACAGTCTGTATCTTCAACTTGATTTTATTTTAATTGTTGCATTGAACAATGGATTATTCATCGTCGTCATCGTGGACAAGTCGACGACGTTTTGGTAAAGTTTCTTCTTCACTTGAATCATCTTCACTTTTATCCCTATATAGTTCAAACAATTAATTGAATTGAAAATTGAATTGAAAATGATTACCTTGTTTTAATTTTTGCAACTTCTTTCTTTAAATCTTTATCTTTATGTATTTTTAAAACAGTATTTAATTCAGCATCGCGTGTTTGCTTCTTTTTCTCATGAGCAAATTTTTTTATATAAGTAGTTGGTCGTTTCTTCTGATTATCACCATCATCAGCATCATCATCATCATCGTCGTCAGATCGTCCACTACTTTCATCACTATCGCCATCGTTATCTTCGGTCTTTTTTTTGGATTTAAGTAAGTTTCGTTTAAGTTTCTTTTTAGGGTCTTCTTCTTCATCCGAGTCATCATCACTGTCGTCGTCATCATCATCATCATCACTATCGTCATCATCATCATCGCTGTCGTCGCCATCATCATCACTGTCATTATCATCTATTTTTTGTGGTTTCTTTCTAGATTTATTCAAGAGTTTTTTAAGTTTGATTTTAGGTGATTCTAATTCATCCGAATCATCATCATCATCATCATCGCTATCATTATCTTCTGTTTTCTGTATTTTCTGCTTAATTTTGCTCAAGTTTCTTTTAAATTTGTTTTTAGCAGTTTCTATTTCATTTGCATCATCATCGTTGCTATGTTTCCGGTTGCTATTTCTTGTAAATCTAACTTTTTTGTCATTTTTCGGCAAATCTTCGTCTTCACCATCCTCATCACTATCATTATCGATCTTTTTATTAATTTTTTTTGATAATTTAAGTTTATCGTCTTTCTTGTGAATGAAACAATGTTTACAATCGTTACTATCATCATCATCGTCATCGTCATCATCATTTGTTTTTCTGTTTTTCTTATGATATTTCTGATTATCATCAATTTCACGTTTTGTATATCGTTGTTTAGTTTGTCGTTTATCATTCTCATTGAATTCCATCAATTTATTATTTTTATAATTATCACAATGAATTGTTGGAATTATCGATAAACACATCAATAAAATTGTACAACACGTCAATAATCTAAATTGATACATTTTTATTAATATTTTGATAATTTGAATCAGTAATTTCAACTTACCGCATCTTTAATGTAAAGATTTAAACACGTTTCTAACAACAGATGAATTCTAGTCCTTTATTGAAATGAAAAACCAACAATTTTAACAAATAATAGAAATCATTTTTAAGGATGCTTAGAAAGGTGTGTCGTAATCTTTGAAATAAATTAGGGGGGATTTTAATTGTGTCCATAAATACCACCGCACATTTTTTCTTTTGCAAATTAAATAAACAAAACACAACTTTTGATTGAAACAACAATCTATATAGAGTTCTTCATCGACAATTTAAACTGTTATTGAATAATTTGAAATTTTTAATAAATTTTTCCTTGTTCCGTTCTCGTCCACCAACTTATAAGTAGGGATTCTCCATCCTCATTCACCAAAGGTGATTGAAATGTAAAAGAGAAGAAGATCAAATCGTACAGTTGTGTTGTGTGTTTGGGTAGTCGTAGTAGTGGTGTGTTGTGTATATTTTTAAAACTGTTGGCATTATGCCTTTTGGTAACAACACACACACACACTACAGTCTATCTTTATTTTCAAAGTATTGCTTACGTTCAACTAAAATACCAATTTTCTAAAAATACATCTACAGGATTTGCGTTTTGTCTGGTTTTAAATCGATAGAGATATATCGAATAGAAAGAGAGAGTATTTAATCTTATAAAGTTGTAAAACTGTTTTAGACCCATTAACGAAATAGCCTACGCAAAATTTTGAATTGGTTTCTTTTGTTTTATTCTTTATTTTTTTGTCTTTCGGAATCTGCTAAACTCGAGACGAACAAAACAATATTTTCAGTAGGAGTTGTTGTTGTTTTCAAGTGATTATCCTGCAATAAACTAGGTGAGTAAGCAATAAAGTAATCCTGATAATAAACACCACTATTCACCACAATTTTAGTTCCAAAAAAGGTAAACTTCAAACAATTTAATAAAAGTTTCTACGTATTAGAGTTGGGAGTTTGTTGCATGATTTGCTTGTAATTTTAATAAAAATTAGTGTTAAAAACCAGAAAACATCTGGGTTTAAGTGTTTTTAAAATCTACATCAATTTTATAAACAAAAGGGCTAGTTCCACAAAGTTCAGTTAAATTTAACCTTTATTTATTTATAATTGTTGTTATGTAAATAATTAAAGCAATTTCATCATGCGAATCTTAATTCTTCATTTATTTTGTTGACATGCTTGCCTATCTGTTCGTCTAACAGAATGTTAGTCACTTTCTTTTGCTACGTTATTCTTGTTTTTATCACTTGTTTATTATAAAATTGTTAAAAATAATGATCCAAAAGTAAGCGAAATTTTCATATGTAGTTGCCATCTAAAATTTGGCCCAAGCACACTTTTTCTGCTATAAAACCATTTTTCAAGCATTCTTATATCCGTTTCTTTCTTTTTTAAATACTGTCAATACACTCAGTTTCATATGAAATACATCGCCTAGTACTTTGAAACTTTGGCAAGTTATTGGTTTATTAGTTGAATCAAAAAGAACCAAATTTGTTGCCGTGGTAGTCATTAATTATGATTTTTATTTAAAGATTAAAGAGTACCAATCGATTATTTTTAGTTTTATTGTTAGTAAAACGGTGAATTGAAGGCACTAGAATGCTTAGAAGCAAGTCTGTCAGTTCGTGAAATCGGTAGAGATTAAATTCAGACCGCAGACCGTATTATCATTGCACGAATCTGGTCAGCATGGCCCGAAGAGGGCACCCACCAACCTTATCCGACTGGAAGGCCACACTGCCGTCAAGACCGACTTCTTAAAGCCATGGCTCTAAGAGATATATTTCAGACAACGAGGTCGGTTGCTGCTGATTGAAGGAGATCACTGGACCGCAACATCTCAATAACAACGGTTTACAGACGAATTTCATCTTTTGGGTTACATTCATGACTCCCAAACCGACGTCTTCTATTAACTGTAGTCCACAAGCCTGTCAGAATTGCGTTTTGTCAAGAACGACGAAATAATATCGATTTCTCTGACAAAGCTGTAAGAAGGCGGCACAGCCTTAACACCAGAAGTCATGGTGTGGGTCTTGGGCAAAAATCACCTTTTGTGTTTATTCCAGAGAATCTTAAGGCTTATGTCCATTGCTACAATCGAAAATGTCCTTAAACCATTATTGGTGCCCTTCTTATAGACATTTCTAGAAAAGTGTCACACTGCTAACATCACAAGGTGTCTACAACAAACTTAGTTGTTCTGGCTTGCACTACCACTACACTTATCGCCTAACGAACATGCATGGGTCATGATGCGACTAAAATTGAGAAATTCGGCAAGCCCCTGTAGAAATCTGGATGAGCTGCGACATCAACTCGGGGTTATAAGGAATGAGCTCCGTCAAGACTACACACACAGACCATCTCATCCAAGGTATACCAAGGAGAGAAAACGCTTGCCTTATCCAATGTGACTATTTTACCAACGTTTCAAGTGCGTTTTATAAGAAACTGAGTCTAGTATTGTCTAATATCATTAATCTTGATCTACACCTAGATCACTTGTTTGTCTACTATTCGGGGCTGCATTTACCATTAGATAAAATCGAGCTTGCTGAAAAAACATCCCATTGAGGTATCTGTCATTACTGCATCAAACAAATAAACGCATCCTCATTCATATTTATACGTCCAAGAAAGGCCCTTTATTCGTAAATATACAAATATAGATCTATAAAATGATTTCTTACATGAAAACATGAATTGCTAACAAAATACAATAAACAAGTCGTGTCTGACCTGATTGAAAGTGTTTATTTGTGAAAAATTTGAAAATTTCCACTGGAAAAGGTTCCAAATTTAATTTGACATTCAAAGATGCCCCAATACAACATTATTTTGTTTACTACCGTCATCCCTATCCCTTGGAAAAACTAAATTGCACCATTTTTAACGAAAATAAATAGAATTTTCTGTACGAATTTCAATCGAAATTTTATTTCCACCGCTCACCAGTTCAAAGATTTTAGACGCTTTTCAGCAACAAAATAAGAGAAGTGTTTAGATTGTAGCTTTCAGTGTTGAAAAACAAATAAATCTGGTAAAAAACAAAAACAAACACAACATGATCGCGTATAGTGGGGAATTCTAAAGAAAAAAACCCATTTATTTTCAATTATACTTTATGCAATTGTTATTTTTGTAATTCTTGAAATTCAGCCTTTATCATATCTAAAAATTGCCTCAAATTGGCACACGTATGTATATACAAATTTTGGACATTTATTCAATTCGTGATAATCGATACAATTAGTCATATTCAAGTGTTTTTTTTTTGTAGATCAATTGAAAAATCGTTCTATTTATAAATTTTCAGGCAAATTGTGAAATAGTTCATTGTCCTGAAAAATTATTCATCATCAACTGAATGATGCCTAGGGGCAATACACTGAAAAATTTGTTTATTCTTATGTTAATTCAAAGAAAACAACCCTCCAAAAAGTGCGTTTTCATTTTTTGTTATTTTGGCACTCAATTTGGAGTTTGTTATTGTTGGGAAATTTACTAAAAATAAAACAATGTTTCCTGATAATGACGCCGAAATATTCTAAAATTATTATTATTCATACATTTCTTTATATTCACTGTTTCGATGTATATTAAAAATAAAATCTGTAAAGTAACGCCAGTGTTCAATCGTATTTTTTAGAGTGTAGTGGTCGGATTGAAATTGCAATGGGAAATACGTCCAGTGAAAATTTGATAACCGAACAAGACGAAGTCGATTATTGGTGGAATAATAATAATAATAATAACAACACAGAACAGAATGAAGGAACTTCATTGAGAAACAATGAAAATGAAAGTGAAGAAAGTGACGAACGCCGTAAACAACGGATTCGTGAAGAATTAAATGAATTCAAATTAGAATTGGCACGTAAACATGAAAAACGTAGACAATTGATACAAGAAAAACACAAAGAAATGTTGGAATTACGTCAACAAGTTCAACAATTAAATGAAGAAAATGAACAATTAAAGAAGTCATGTAATAATTATAATGAAATTGAAATATTAAAAAAGGAGAATAATGAATTAAAAATGAATTTAGAGAAAATAATGAATGATTCAAATAAATTAGATGAATTATATCAACGTAATCGTGAATTAAAAATAATCATTGCAAATACACAAAAAGAATTACAAGAAATGAATAGTGAAATTATGAATTTTGAAAATGAACGTCAAGATTACAAGAATCACGTTAGAGCATTAAAAGACGTTATTGCTGTATCGAAACAAATGCTATCAATTCGTGAAAATCAACTGAAAGAGGTGAGTTTTTATTATTAAAAACAGTAAACAGTACGAAAAAGTTTAATTCAGCCGCCGCGATTTGAACCCGAAACTCCCACATAACTGCCAAGCGTGTTGCCTTATTTGTTTATTTTTAATACACTAATTGTTTTTAGTTGAGACAAAAAGTGAACGAAATCGAAGCATCTATAGCCAGCAAAGATCTAACAACGTTATCTCTAGATTTACAAAAAGAATACGAAAAACAATTGGAGAATATGCGAAATTTAAAGATCTTCTATGAGGAACGATTGAGGGCTCATGTTAAAGAGAAGAATGAAATGGCAAATGTGCTGGAAGCTACCAAACAAGAATTACAAGATGAAAGACAAAAAAATCAGTAACTATTTTAATGATGGTTGTTTCTTCTTGACAATAAAACGAATTGATTTTCAGGGAATTACAGGGCAATATTGAACGTTTAGAGAACGAAAATTCGACGAAATACGACGAAATCAAATGTTTAGAATCGAATTTAGGCTTAACAAAAGCTGAATGTCGTCAATATCAAGCCGAATTAACTGTTATCAATCAATTATTTTCGCAAATTTTATTAAATTTCAACAATAATCAAGAGATGGGTGTTGATCGTTTGATTGAATTGTTAGAAGAAAATCATCATTTATTACAAGATATTGCAATTAATGAAGTATCAAATGAGACAGCATCCGCATTACCGAAAGTTTTACTCGATTTAGTTCAAGAAGTCAGTAATGTTAATAATGATGATGGTGATGATGATAATAAAGAAAAGGAACAAACTGAAAATCAGTATTTATATCAGTTGAATAGTGCAACAGAGATTGTTGAGAATCTACCGAAAGTATGGAAGATTTTAATACAATTATTAAGTCAACAATGTGCCCCGGTTAATGTTCTAAAAGAGGAAGGTAGTGATAATCCTTGTTATAAAGTTGTACAAACACCAAAAGGATCTCAATTAGTTTTGAGTGTTAGTCGAACATTTATCCGTTTAAAAGTAATTCAATTAATTAAAACTGTAGATTTTTGTAGTTTAATCAAATCAAAATTTTTAGGATTTAATTCTTGAAAAGAAATCTTTAGAACGTGAAACTGGCCGTTTAAAACAATTGAATACACATTTAGAAACCCGTCTACAAGAACAAGAGAAACGTTTAGAAATGGTATCGAAAGAATTAACAGAGACATGGCATGTTGTTGGGCAATTACAAAAGAAACATCAATTATTACATACCCAAGAGAAGATTTTACGTTATGAATTAGCACAGAAACGTAAATTATTAAATCAACTGAAAGATGAATTGGAATATAGTCGTGAAAAATGGTTAGAAGCACGTGAAAAGAATTCAACAACTGAGAGACAATGGGAACAATTGAGGAATGAATTTGCATCCAGGAAAAACACGCAAAGTAAGGAAGTTTTCAGAATTTTTTCATTTTTTTTTTGTTAAAAATACGTTAATATATAGTTTTGTCATTTATTCGTCTAAAACTCCCACAGCTTTTCTTCAAAAGCCTTTTGGTGTGAGCGTATGGATTCTGAAACGTTCTAACATCAATTCATTTAATTGACCATCCTACAGGGACTTTTTGCTTCCGCTTGCCCAATACTTACGTCGATTTTAACTAAAAAGTGCTCTTGTTTCATCATTTTTTAATGTTCAGATGCATTTATTTAAGAAGTTTACACCTTGGTGGTTTGGTATCGAGACTTAGCTCCTTCGCTAACATTCTCTAGATTTACAAGCTGAAATTACGTCTTCCTTTATGTTCTGTCCGACAAGGCATCCACAATTAACGCATCTTGAAGGCTTTACCACTGTCATTACTTTTGCTGTTGTTATTTCTAAGAATGTCAAGCCAAATTCCTTGCTTTGCTAAGTTTCCTAAAACAGTAGTCTCTCCTATAATCCAACTCTCGCTAATCCGGCGTTACTCTGACGTTCTGTAATAGCAACACAATACAGTGCCTAGTTTATGCTGGTTTTTGACAACCTTCCTGTAACCCAGCAATTGCGCTAGCCCACACACATTCCTGGTCTGATATGTGCCGGATTAGCGAGTATACTGTACTTTAAGGTGCTCTAAAGAGTAATCTAGCATTAGTAAGTAGTGTTCGCATTGTTCTTTAGGTACCATGCACTATTTTGTGTAGCTAAAAGTAGATATTCATCATCACCCTAGAAAACTTCCAAACACATACGAAGAAGTCTCCCAAAGAGATAGTTAACTTTGCTAAAAAGACATCTTTCCTAGGATATCAAAAGATGTAAGTTTAAGAACACTAGAAAAGTAGGTAGCTACTGTTCTTTCAACTGAGAATCCCGTTCCTTGACTTGAACAAACAGTGGCAGACTTCGATAAAACCAACTTTTAGACTAGGTTCATTATGGTTTTAGCCTTAAGAGGCTTCTTATTCTTGTTACTAAGCCAGTTCTATCAACTTTACTAATCTGTTCGTTTTTCAAACTTTTGTAGATGACGATTTGAACAACAGTCTGGAAAGTGGCTACAGTGACGGTCGTGAATGTTCCTCATCAAACGATGAAGACGAAGAACCCGGCTATGAAACCGACATTTCTGAATGTAATCAACGTGAAAGTGATGAAACAACACCACCCCAACCAATTGTTGATGTAATCCAAAATGAAATTTTAACAATTGTTGCTGAAGCAGAAACTGAAATACATTGTGATGATAACAATAACATCAACAATGATAATAATAGTCAACCTAGTAGCAGTAATAGTAGTACTTCAGGTGATACTACTAATGAAAATAACGGTGGTAGAGATCTGGATAGGGTTCTTTCAGCAAGAGAGGAGCGTTTAAGACGATTGGAAGGGCAATGTAATAATTTAGTACAACAAGTTGTAAATACAACCGATCGTAGTGTAGCTATATCGAATCGTTTAGATGCTCTACATGAGATTTACGGTGAAACTAGTCGAGATGATAGAAATCAAGAAGATGAAGATGTACCTGCTGAAAATTAAGTCATATATGTATTATAAAAGTGATAAATGTTTGTAAATGTTTTTATATATGTATTTCTTCTATATGTATATAATAAAGTAAATAAAAAAATTCTAAAAAAAAAACAACGTCAAGTTTATGTCATTATATCAAACTACAAAATTACAAAATGTTTAATAAAATTAACGAAAATACGTTTTATGAGAGTTTATTGTTGGGTTTTGTAGATCTTTTGAGATCTTTACCATTTGTTAGTAATGTGCGTATTGAAAAATGCCATCCTGTTACTTCAAGAGACATTCATCAATGGCAATTTTTAAATCAATTTGTTCTACCAGAAGATCTAACCAATTTTTATTTATCAACAAATGGTTTTGATTTAAATTATAAAATCTGTCATTACAAAAGATACAATAGAGAAATTGGAGGTGGTAACACTTCTCATATGGGTAGAATCAAGATTAACACTTTAGAAAATCTGAAAAAAGTCACAAATTACGAAATTTACCCGGAAGCTTGTTGGAAATTGAAAACATCAGCTCCAAACACTGTTATGTTCACATTAGAAAAAATCACCGATTGTGCTGAGGTAAATATCGTCGTTTTTCTACAATAGAAATAATAACCATGTTGTAGGTTGTGATGGTTTACTTCCATCCAAATTCAAAACCAAACTTTTGGCTGTATATGAAAACGAAAAATTTCTATTATCTTTGTGAGAATTTCACACAATATTTCCGTATGTGTTTGGCACATTTAGCAATACCAGAATGGCAATTATCAATTCTACCAAATGGTCTACCAGAACCGGCTAAAGAAATCTTCCAAATTTTAGCACCAGGAATTTTCGAACGGCACTTCGATTCGTCCAAGGTATTAAACGAAATCGATCCCAACATTTTCAATGATAACAATGATGATGAGGATCGTGATAAAATCAAAAAGAGTCCGGTAAAAGAAAGAGGTAAACGAGTCGTTTAAAATTTATTCCGACTTCAAGAATAATAATTACAAATCCACTTCTATGAAGGACACAATAAAATTAATGATTTTATCAAATAAAAAGATTACAACTAAATAAATACACCGATTAATTATTAAATAAATCACAAACTATTCTTAGATTTGACTAAATTGAATGATTTTGTTGTTAATAATGCATCAGTCCTTGCTGTTAATTGTTTCTCAACAACAATATCATTTTGTTCAGTTAATTCTTGTTGTTTTTCATCACTACTACCAACAACAATACTACTATTAATTGTAGATTTATCATCATCTAATGATAAATCGGATAAATTTAATGTTGGATCCAACATATCTGTACCTTGTTCTATTGGTGGTAAATCATTTATATCACAGTTACTATTGGAAAGTGCCTCTTCTTGTCCTAAACGTTCTTTTATTTTATTACAATTATTTGTTATATGTTTTGTAACACTGAAATTTTTGAATGATTCCATTGTTATTTGTTTGTTTAAGAATGCTTCGGGTATTGCTAAGATTTCACTTAAACCCGGACCATAATCTCTAGTAGACATTGTACTAATTGTTGTTGTTGTTGATGAAGAAGCTGCCGTTGTTGTTGTTGTTATTATCGATTTTAATATATTATTATACTTTTGTATATCTAAATTATGTTTTAATTGTACATCATTCATTAATTGTTCAGTTGATATATGTTTTTCTAATTTTACATTTAAATTTGTTGCAATCATCGGTTGGATATCTTTAGCATCTGTACATTGTAAGAAATTTAATAAATTTGGTAATGTTGCTTTTAATTCTGGTGTATGCATAAATAAATACCAACGTAATTGGGCTATATTTTTGTTTAACAAATATACAGCATAGGTGAATTGTATTTTGTCTTTACCTTTGGTGAACAATGAGAAACTAGAGAATGTAAAAAAAAAACAGAAATAAATAAGAAATCTTATTTGAAAATTATCTAATGCTACAACCAGACCTACCTTCCAAAGCTTTGTATGTCTAGTACGCGAGTTTTTCATGGAATGTACAGGATGGTCCATTTTCGGTGGTATTTAAGGTAAAGTCCTATAAGCAGTGATCGAACAAAATAACTGATGGCACATTCTTTGGCTACTTTTTTATGAGCAATCAGATGGTGTCGTCGGATTTTCGCGATGTTATTTTGTTTTGGAGTTATTCAACTTTTTTTAATTTTCCACTATTTTGAAGATGCTCTGTATCTGGCATACTTTTAAAAAAATTGGGAAAATTCTCATTGTTTCTGATACAGTTTTTAATGCACATTTTTTCTGTTTTATTTATTTTAGTGTAAGTTTTATCGTTTTTCAGATACAACACAAACTTGTATTTTTTTAAATGGGAACTATAGTTAATTTATAGTTCATTAGATTTCCTATTTTGTTCTGATTCCGAAAATATATGGTTTGCTATAGTTCTTCAACAGCAAAAGTCACTACAGAAAAGGAAATCCTACAGGTAAAAATGATACGGCTGTATTTGAATTGAACGTAGGGTGCTATGAAACAATTGCATTTGAAATTATCATGTAATAATTGATTTTGCTTGATTTCTTGAATTACGGTGTTTTTATCTCTGGATCCGCAGGCGAACTATCCGGAAAAGCTTCATAAGAAATATTTTTCATAAATTTTGAGTAAAAAAATGCAATAATTATTGCAAAAAAATCAAAATTAGTAATCATTTGACAAGTCAGAGAAACAATTGTTTCATAGCACTCTACGTTTATTTTGTGTATAGTTTTGTAATTTCTACATTCAACATCGAACTTTGTTAAAAAATGCCCATATTATTGAAAATAACAATAGCAAATATATATATTTGGAATCAGAAAAAAATAAGTAATTCATTGAGCTAAAAATTACCTATAGTTCCCATTTAAAAAAATTCAAATTTGTGTTGTATCTGAAAAACGGTAAAATTTACCCAAAAATAGATAAGACAGATAAAATCTTCATTAAAAACTGTATCAGAAGCAATAAAAATTTTCCCAATGTTCTGAGAAGTATGCGAGATATAGAGCATCTTCAAAATAATGGAAAAATCAAAAAAGTTGAATAACTCGAAAACAAAAGCACATCGCGGTAATCTGATTAGTCCTAAAAAAGTAGCACGAGAATGTGTCATCAGTTATTTTCTCCAATCACTGCTTATAGGAGTTTACCTTAAATACCATCGAAAATGTCACGTAGCTCTTTAAAAAATGAGCCAACTCAGCTCAAGTTGTGCTCAAAATGGAGAAACGAAGGTAAAAACAAAGGTAAATCCCCCTTGACGTTTATTAAAAAAACCGTAATACCTGGTGATGACTACGCCACAGTACGATAAACGATAGACATTGCCTAGATTAGATAAAGCTTCGTCACACTAGACACAGATTTGGCTGTAGCATAACAGTGGCATATTAAAGACAAAACGTACTAGGCGTGAAGCCCTATTTCGATTAGATTTCCTCTAAATAGTCTAAAAGCAACTAGGCTTCTATTTATCTTTAATACGCCCTTGGTGTCTATTAAAACACGAACTTACTCTTTTTCCCGTTCTGGTGGAATTGGTGATATAAAATCAGAAACATACGATCTTGAACCATAATGTGTCATTGGATATCTTAATGGTAATTGTAGAAATATCGAACACATCGTCAATACATGTGTAATATAGCCTAAAGCTACTGAAACACCTTGATCAGAACAATCTAAAATAATAATAAAAATGATTAAGTATCAATTAATCTAATTACGTAATTGAATATAATAATAATAATAATAATATTTAAATTACCAGTTAAAATATCAGCATTTGGTAAATAAATACCATGTATTGTATATTTCATATCTGTATGTTTCTGTATTGGATAAATAAATAATAATTGTTGTAATAATTGTTTACGTCTTTGAAATAGTTGTGTATGTAATAATTGTAATGTTTCTAAATTTCGTCCAATTTGTTTTTTCAATTCTTTTAAACGTTCAATATCTTTATTTAAATGATAATAACTCTCCATCAGATTTGAACCTAGAAATTTTCAATTTTCGTATTAAACATGTATGGAAAAATTAAAATCTTGGAGGGGGTCCAAAATTTCTAGAGGTCTTTCTGGGAGAAAAATACACAGGTTGAGAACTAGATCACCGTAGAGACACGCCCACATCATCAACTCATGCGCCATGGATAGTCAGATATAATAACGTGGAACTCTATTGGCTAATGTGAAACCCTCTCCAACTAACTGAACATCGGCAAAAGTCGGGCATGTTACCAGCCTTTGTATTTTTGATTCAGAAAGACCTCTAACAATAAGTTCTGACCATTTATACAGTAAGATTTTCACGAGTAAGCTTAAAGAAGGAAAAACAAGCATTATTCAGTCTTACGACTTTCAAATAAGTTGAAATGAGATCGAGTACCATAAATTTCAGACAAATACATCTGGTTTATGTTTTGTAGTTTTCTTCTTTGAAAGATAGAGGAAAAAACAAATGTTTCACACATTTTTTTTGGTATCTAACACTTTCAGTGCCAACGAAACAAACTCTTGGATAGCTCACAAGATACTTAACACGATGCAATGGCTAAATAAACTGTCCGTAATATTTTACGATTGTAGACACCAGTAGGCTAGTGTGATGGAAAATGTCCACGATTGTAGACGTCCGCATTGACAGTGTTAAAGCCAGACATTCACACTTCAATCTGTCGAACTACATACATACAGGACTTTTAGGATGGTATAGGACTACTAGACCTGTTTACAGCGGTCATCCTACAAACGGTACAAACTCCCCTGATGATTAGGACATTTATAATTAACACTGTAAGAAAGCACAAGGAGGAATAGTTGGAACAGCTAGCTATAATATAATCCTAGAGATTGGACTCTGAATTCCTAATTTGAGTTAAATTGAAAGGCCTTTTTTCTTAAAATTGAAATAGACCAATGGCTGTCCCTAATTTTAGCCGGCTATGACCGATGCACTATTCGCGCAATAAGTAGGATCGCCCCTGAGGTGGGATGAAAATGTTTGTGGTGGCCCAATGCTTTAGGCGAATAATAATATAATAATAATTTCTAGTATGTTCTCTGTACACTAGCCATTTATAGACAATAACACTGTCATTTCTACTGTAGTAGTCGTAGTTCCAACAATAAGAAATAGCAGCATAAAGGGCAATATAGGAGTCATCTTTCCTGAACAGATCCTAATTTTGGACGTACTCGCATTCCGGTCTGACTTAATCTTTAATAATAATCTGGACACGAATTCCGGTCAAGAAAATTTTTATTGATATAATCCATGACTCGAATTCCCGTCAAGACGAACTAATCACTTCAGTTACCTGGCGTCTTTATGTACCTATTTTACCTATGTATCGGATAGGCTAACCGTTACTGTCAGGTACCGCACAATATTTATTGAGTTTATTATTTTTATATTAATTATGTACATTTAATTTGATTAATTTAATAATTTGTAGTTTGCTGATGATGGGCTAAAATAAGGCCGAAACTAGTTCAAAAATAAATAATTTTCTTTGAAATAGAACATTTATAATATTTAATTTAGGTGCAGGTAAAAAAGATTACGTTAACGGAAATTCGGGTGCCCCCCTAGAGACCAATTTTTACCTTGACGGGAATTCGAGTCTAGGATTAACTGAACCAAATTCTTGCACAGGTAAAAGAGATTATGCAGACCGGAATTCGTGTGCACCGCTAATTTTTACAGATAATAGGAACTAATCATCTGAAAATCTAATATTTTTCCTACTCGTTCTACAATATCACAACATTCATAAAATTGCGGTGATTAATTTGACTTACTTTTCTCCTCATTCAAATCAATGAGATGTTTAAGTTCATGTTTATAACGTCGTATAGATGCTGTTTTTTTATCTTTTTCATGTGATAATAATTTCGTACGAAATTGTGCAATTTCAATTTGATTTTTAATTTTCAACATTTCTTTACGTTGTAATCTAGTTGGTTTCGTTTCTAACATACGATTTAATGAATTCATTGTAAGTAATTGTGGTGCATAACGTACATTATTTGTTTGACTAGATGTTGTTGTTGATTGTAATAGAAAATCATCATCATTATCATCAATAAAATCACCATTTGAACCTCCTAATTTCTTTTCAATTTTCCCGCGTATTATATCAACATCAATTATTTGTTTTTTTATTGATATTTGTAATGAATGTAAACGTTGTAATTTATTTATATTATAACTATGTCGAATTTCATTTTTTAACACAACAATATTTGTTTTACGTTGTATTTTTTGATTATTAATTTCTTGTATTAAATCTAAATTATCAATAAATGGTAATTGTCGATTACAATTCCAATTAATTACATTGTAACAGGTAAAATAACCATAACGCATCGATAATATCACAGTGTTTTGTTGGAAGAAATTCGATTGAATTTCAGCAATTTTATTACTTAAATAAATTAAACCGGAAAAATTTATACCCCATGTTGTTATAATTCTATCATTATCATTATTAGGACAATGACACCAAATTCTTAAAACAATCGCTACAATACAAAACGATTTTACAAATAAATAAATTTGAATTAACAACAAAAACTGTACCTGTTGCAGCTAAATTTGGTAAATTACGTTGATCTAATTCCGCCCATTTTGGATTATTATTATCGATTTTATCGCTCGTATAGAATGGTGCACTCAATGTTGTTAAATGTAATGTAAAATAATACGATTGATTCTTTGATAATTGTGGTAAATTGAAACCGTAGATTTGATAAACATGCCGCAGACGTAACTACAAATAAATAATAATGTTATTATAATTATTGGATTTTATGTTGGGATCATTCGAATTACTTGTTGGGTAATCAGAGGGGCCCATTGTCGACTCCTTTGTTGTGCCAACAAATTATCTGATAGACAAAAATTCATGACATCTAAAACCGAAATAACAACATTAACAATAGATTTGAGGTTATGTTCATGTAAATAATCAACCCACTTTATATTAAAGACGTATTGTTGGAAATTCGACAATATTACGTTGTTTTATTGTAAAACTAACAAAATTATTGCGTTTTATTTGTTATTAATCTCGCAAATAGTTGATTTAATGTTGTTTGAAAATTGAACCGTCAAAGTATAACAAATGACCAGTATGGATAATATTGACACAGAACACTTAGACTTAAGAAATGAAAACTCCCTGTTAAATGTTGGCAACAAAGCCGCCATGTTTCTGGGATGCCAGCG